>KN506444.1:6780-37732 GCA_000787155.1 Scartelaos histophorus
CTTTCCCTTTGGGTCTCACTGTGACAGTCACAAATACCTGTGGACCACTGGGAAGAGCTGCATTTGTCCAGATATGAAAGTCTCTTTCAGTTGTTCCTGTTTTAACGTCAAATGAAACTAACTTACTTAGACTTAGACTTAGACTTAGACAAGGGAAGTGACTTGGACACACTAATTCTCACACGACAATATATCATAATAACAAAGAGTAAAAATATAAATGGTAATAATAGATTCAAAATAAGTGGCAAAAATAACAATGGAATGGTGTCAAATAAGGTATAATTATATCAAATGAATATGAGAAAGTAAAAATAAAATATAGTGTTATAAATATGTCTCAACTATACACAACAGATCTAAAGGAGAAACAGCGAAATGATGAAATAGTGATTGACATGCTAGAAGGTTATATTTTACATAAGGGTCAGTTGTATATTTGGTGTATGGTATGAATGTAGTGCTGCATCTCTGGAACTACAGTCGAGACTACATGACTGACCATAAAATATCATTAATGGTGAGTAATCTAGATCTTTGACTTAACTATGACTGTGACTATGTATGTTTGTTAAATTTTGAAGAGATTTTGGAACAGGACATGTGGTGTAGTTGGCAGTTGAATAGAAACTGACATTTGCGGTTCAAAGTTTGAGATGACACTACTTGATCAGAGGCTTGAGAGGAGAGACACTGTTTGCTTTGCTGGGTGTGTGTATTTTGTGTGAATGTTTCAGTTGGACCTGACCTTACTCAAACACACTTTTGTTGTTGTTTCCTTTTGATGTGATATATTTGTGCATATATATAAGGCATATAGAGCTTTGGAGATGTAGACACACACAATAAACAGTAGAGAATCAAGACTCATAGAACATGTGTGAATGAAACTAACACAACTCTAGGTATGAGTTGTGTTAGTTAGGTATGAGTGAATTTTGTGTAATATAGAACTTTAAATTAAATGACATGACAATAAGGAAATGGGCTTATCAGGCAAATGCCCACATATTAAGTACACAATATAAAGGCCTGGGTTTTATACTGGATTATGGTGAAGTGATTTGCAAAGATAATAAAATTGCAAGACTACTGTTGGAATCACTGAGCAAGATTACGTGGTAAACCAGATCAAATCTTTGTGCAATATGTTATGCTGTTCTTTGTTCAGAAGGAGCATGGCCCGGAGGTATGCTTTTCACTTCACAAAGCTCTATCAATGTTAAGTATCAGTCAATATGAGCCGAGGAGTGGCTGTTCTGATAAAATTTGAGCTCAGCTAGGCATAAAAAAATACTTCCAATAAAACACACCTTCTCAGAATATGCTTCTTTCAATTGGAATTGGAATATTGTCTGTGCACTGTGTCAGGATTGAGTTAAAGACATGAGATGAATATTATCTTTATCTGACAAATTCTAACTTAAAGATTGTGAAATCTAAGTAGCCCAAGGCGGTAAGAGGAATCTTGTAAGGTCAGAATGAGACCAAGGCTGCCCTCAAGTGGTAAAATCATAGCGCTGCAAAAGTCTATGGCTGCAACATGCCCTCTTCTAAATATATGTACATACTAGTTTTAAAGGTGCACTGTGTAACCTGACTTGTAACTTAGTCTGGTTTGCTTTCCATGAAGATAGAAAGGTTTAATATCATACAGTGAAAGATTCCAGACATAGCAACAAAATCTCCCTAGAGTAAAGTATTTGACAGATCCTCCTCCAGAAAAGTTACTGAAATTTACTGAAGATGCAACAGTGAGGACGGTTCCATACCAACACTACATAGATAGCAACAGCTATAAGTAACCAACTAAAAAATAAATGTGACAACTTGGGAAAGCAATTTTGGAAGAGGGACAGCTCACATGAAAATCATATGAATTAAAAAATATATTTTCAACCAGATATGACATACTGTTCAGTTAAAAAAAGTACTGATACATGATATCAAATCTCTGAAAAGATAACTTTCCAGCACAAAATGTATTCCAGTAAATTACAGAAGGCTACTTATTGCATATAGTACTTTTACTTTTATTCTTTGTTCTACTGAATTTAATTGAATAGATAACAAAAGACAGTGATATGCCCTATAGTTTAATTATCACATTTCTATTTGCCCACTAATGTATAACTTGTAAGGGGGGATCAAGGTGAAAAACATCAGTGTGGCACTTGTAAGGAATCTTTGAAGGATCAGGAAACCGAGGAGACATACTTCTTTTATTTATTTGGAGTAGAAGATGGACATTTGATCGCAAGGGAATGTAGAGTGAAAAGATCTTTACTTGTGCTTTCTCAGTGGCCGGTGAGTCGGGGTCATGTCAGGACAGTCAGTGCGTTACATATAGAGGTCAAGCTTTGTCTGCAGAGGGACATATCCGATGTCACAAGACACAAAGCCTGTGCAGACACCTTATAAGGACAAACTGTGGGATTGTCAAGAAAAAAGGAGAGTTTCTTTTGTAAGGAGGAGGCATGTTAGAAATTAAATGGGTGGGCAAATGTTTTGTAGTCTAAACTAGCTTTTATCAAACTTTTTTGTTTTTAGTACCCACTAAGCTTAGTCTCAGAGCACCCCCTCACTTGTGGAATAGTGATTATTTAGTAACTATAAATCTATTAACTCATTAGTTATTTGAATTATATATTTTGTTGTTTTTTAATAATACAAAACAGTCCTATAGCACTACTGACTAAAATAACATTTCATATGATCTATTGTGATCATATTTATCTACTAATCATTTTTTCCTGCTTTTAAAGCATCGAGCTTCAGTGCTCGTTTACCCCTGATAGGGAAAAACTGCTCCAGGCCACCAGTTCTCAAACTTATCACACCAACTTTTATATTTATCTGAAAATTTATCTGAAAATATCTGGCATTTTGACTATGACTGAATGGGATTATTCCAGATCTAATCTCATTCTCACATTAATGCAGAATGTGTTTCTAAATACTGGCATATAAAGGAGACAAAAAATGAACAAAAGTTGTCTGTTGCACATATGATTGAACTCCTGTCCAGATCCCCCCAAAAATTAAACACAAATGATAAAAGCAGAGGACTCACGTAGAATTATTAGAATGATACTGAGAATCAAAATTTTCTAGAACCTTTCTGGTGGTAGGTCTGTCATCTGCATTTCTCCATGGAAAATTGGAAATTAAATTCCTTTGCCTAAAATATTTCACTGTATGGCATTAAACCTATCTAAAAATACTGTGGAAAATATGAGTGGGCTAACCTCTCCACAGATCTGCTATTTAACTTTAACTGCTTGTTTCTATGGCAAAATCCATCAGGTTCATGGCATATTGTAAAACTTCCAGGCATTGCAATAACATCTCCATGCAGACAAACAGGTGGGGGACCTCTTTTTGTTCCAAAGAAACCCTCTTTACGGGAACAGGGTAAATGTAAGATAATACAGCTCTGGGCTCCGCTGCACTCCTATAGTGGGTTAAGTGTGCCGTGTGAGTGGATGAGGTTCGGCCTGGTGCCAGTGTTGAATGAACAGACAGCTGAGTGGGGCCTGGGTCCACTGTAAGATAAGCACTGCTGTTGTGTGGTCTGAATGCAGCAGAGGCAACAGGGTCGAGACTGGAAGGCCCCTATAGGAAGAGCTCTTCGCATACGATTACACCTTCTCAACACATCTTCAACTATGCTCTATGTGGGCACAGTGTAGTTCTCAGTCCGTCTATATTCACTACATTGTCACAGTGGTCTGTTAGTGAGGCAGACATACAGTACAGAGAAAGTAAGTCTATACAAACAGACAGACAATCTAAATGGCACTTAAAGGAAAAATGTGCTCACCTCATTTACTTGGCTGTGGACCTGATTCAAGATCACAAATCTCATTTCCCGTCCTCTTTCTGCTCACTCATAGTTAGACATGGATCTCTCTGAGAGGGTGAGGTCTTTGACAATCCAGGCATGTCCACTTCTCAAACCTTCATTGTCATGGACAAGTCGAGAGTGCAGACCAGAAAGCTAGCAGAAAATCACCACTCCTAAAAAAAAAATCAGATACTATCTTGTTACACTATGAGAGAAGGTCATTGTCCTGTGGCACTGCATGGATCATAGAGAAATGTGACTGCAGTGGTCAAGGGAGCATTACAAACAAAACCAGGATGTGTTGAGTGAGTGGTTTATCGGGACTTATCTCAGCTTTTGGATATCTGAGGTCCACATAATGAGCCAGTAAATGTATTTAACAGGCTGGCTATTAAGTCTTTGCAGCTGATGATGACAATCATAATAATAATGCACTGGATTCATTCATATTATGCATTTCATTACACCCAAAATGCTTTGCAATGCCTTATTCATTCAATCCACTCTAAGTGATGAGAAGTGAGGCGGCCATTGGCCTCTCCCACCACACACTTATGCACATATTAAAACTTAACTGAAATCTGTGGTATCCTCCTTCAGCATAGATTCATCTTTTTCTGACTATGTAGCCTGGCCAGAGGCTGCTGGGCACTGTGGGCAGTCAGTCAGTTGAATGTTGGAGCAGTATCAGGTGACCCATTGCCCCGCGGCCTTTGCACCTCACCTGCTCGGAGCGAGAGAATGCTCTGGACGGTGGCTGTATCCTGTGTCACAAAAGCACCTTTCTACACAACAAGGCTTCAGAGAGCGGGCCACAGCACACTGGTTCTCCCCGGGTCAGCTCCAGAGCCTGTAGTTGGGTTTCAGACCTCCCCTTGCACATCCAGCAAACGCTCATTGGTGGGGCTGTGCAGGTGGCCCGAGCCTGGCAGACATATGAGTGAGACAAGGAGCTGCGGGCACCATCACTAAAGAGGACAAATGACTGTGGCACTTATGCATCACAGGGTGAGTCAAACATAATCATGCATTTTCAGCTTTTGTTCTGTTGTTGCTCAGTTAAATGAATGCATAACTATCTAATACACTATATAGATATATCAGCTTGAATGGAACTGTAAATCTGTGTAACTTGATAGATGGCAATGATGTGAATGAAATGTTGTCTAACTGCAGTGAACCATGAGGATTGTTCAATCCACGCTTGTGGTTATTCTGGTCATTCTCACGGTGGGCTTCTGTGTCGAAGCTAAAACTACACCAAAGCCTAAATACCAATACACCAAAAAACCAGCTCCACAGGTGACCATGCCCAGTCCTGCCACTACCAGCAAACCCAAGACCCTGAAAATAGTGGTGACTCCCAGCCCTCCACCAGCCCACCCACCACCTCTCATGGAGGGGACCACCTATCCCAGCCATGCTTATCCTCCGGACTATAACAGTCACACTGAGATCCCAGGAGCGGCCCCAGACAACTATACAATGGACTATAATGAGTGCTACTTTAACTTCTGTGAGTGTTGTCCCCCTGATCCTGGTCCTAGGGGGCCAAAGGGAGATCAAGGCTTGACAGGTACAGCAGCTCTGTCTATTTTAGTTGAATTCAGAATATTATAGTTGTATTTTATATTCTCCATGATTAAATCTAGGTCCACAAGGGGAGCGGGGACTTGCAGGATCACCTGGTTTACCAGGACCACCTGGAATAAGTGGTCCCATCGGTCTTAAGGGAGACAAAGGTAGTCTTTGCTAGCATGTATGTTTATGGAAATACATGATATTGTTGTACTGTATATTGTGTTTTACTTTTTAGGGGATAAAGGTGACAGAGGGAACAATGGTCCAGCAGGATCACCTGGGAGTCTAGGGAAACCAGGACAAAAGGGTAAATATTTATTTCATTGTATTTTTCAGATATTTTATATTTTGTTGATTGACTGGTCCTTCTATGTTCATAGGTGAGGTTGGCTCGAAAGGTGAAAAGGGTAACATTGGACTACATGGGGTCAAAGGTGAAGTTGGTGCCAAAGGTGAGCCAGGTGTGAATGGGACACCGGGAGAGAAAGGAGAGCCAGGCAAAGAGGGTCCCCCGGCACCTGTTGGGCCTGGGCTTAAAGGAGACAAAGGAGACAAAGGTGAATGTGGCACATTTGGAGAAAGAGGTCCTAAAGGTGAAAAGGGTGACCCAGGACCTGCTGGGGTTCAGGGTCCCATGGGCATCCCAGGAACCAATGGTAAGCATGGTATCCCCGGTCCTGTTGGAGTCAGAGGAGATCCAGGAATTCCTGGACCCAAGGGAGAACCAGGGTTAAGAGGTCCACAAGGTCCCCCGGGAATGAGGTTTCCTGGGCCCAAGGGTGACAGGGGTTATCCTGGCATGAGAGGGGAGCGGGGCATGAGAGGCTTTAAAGGAGCAAAAGGCACTAGTATTGTCCTGAGACGGTCAGCCTTCAGTGTGGGCATCTCTCCTAGAAAGTCCTTCCCTCCTTCTGGATTCCCTATACGCTTTGACAAAGTCTTTTACAATGAGGAAAACCATTTCAACATCACCACTAACAGCTTCACATGTGTCTACGCTGGGGTGTATGTGTTCTCTTTCCACATCACTGTCCGTAATCAGCCTTTGAGGGCCACACTGGTTGTGAATGGCTCTCGGAGAGTGCGGATCCGGGACTCCCTGTATGGGCAGGATATTGACCAGGCCTCCACTCTGGTGGTGCTGCAGCTGAATGAGGGGGACCAGGTGTGGGTGGAGACGCTCAGAGACTGGAATGGGGTCTATGCCAGCACTGAGGACGACAGCATCTTCTCTGGATTTCTGCTTTACCCCAACAGTGTCTGAATAACTGTGTTCTCTCTCAAAGCCAAATATTGAGTATGCTACTTAGGGACTGCTTGTTTTGTACACACAAACATAATTTTCTGTTAAACGGTGTAATTTTTCCATATTGCCTAATGTTTAGCTGAACAACATGATGAATGTTACTTTAATGTCTGTATTTTAAAAAATTGTACAGTCACTGGTTAAATGAAGAATTCCTTAAAACCATTTAACAAAACACTGAGTGTGTCATGTGTTACTAACACAGAACAAGTAACAGTTTCAACATCCCTTGTTACAAAACTTCTCTATTATGTAAAAAGGGAGTATTTGCAGATTGTGAATAATGAGTCTTTCCCTGAACTTTTCACATCCAGTTCTCTTCACCACTTTCCTGTATCACCCACCTAATATTTGATGAAGATTAAAAAACAAATGTTGTATTGTTTATAATATGACAACACACATGATATACTTATTTTGGTATGTTAGCATATTTAATATGGTGCAGCATCTCATGAAGGTATGCAGTACTGTTTCTGCAAGTTCTAAGTATGGATAGACGGATAGAGTCCTCCTGATGTTTTCCTTCTCTTCTTTCTTCTCTCTCTTTACCTTTTGTGTTTTATTTTTCATTATGGTGGTTTTAAAAATAAGAAAAATGTAAAATTGTGATTTGCAAATTTTGTATGAATATTATATGAATCCTCAATTAAAATATGTATTTAAAAAAGAAGAAAAAAAAGAATGGATACATGGATGATCTTAAGATATTAAAAGAAGACACAATTTGCTAGGGAGCATATTTTGCAGTTCAAGTTAAGTAGTTTATTAAAGAGTTTTAAACAGCTGGCATGAAAATCAAAACCCGACTTGGTTAAAAGGTCTTAGGCTCACTCCACCGGGTCAGGCCCAGCTGAGACACCACCACTTTGCATTTGAACGTGCCCCTCATCCTCTCAATCAAACAGAAGTTGTCAGTAGTTGGGGTTCCAAAACGATTGTTGTTGACGTAGAAATAGTAGAGGAGGGGAGGAGCAGGTTTGGGAATGTTGTAGTCAAGCACACATACAAGTTTAAGCTTAGACAAAGTACGCATCTCCTCATCATCCACAATAAACAAAGTGGGTTCCGTCAGAGGCTCTGAGAGAGAAAAGAAGTGATTAAGAAAATAGAAAATAGAAAAATCATTGCCCTACATAAATGGTTTACAACAGTCAGATTTACATAGAAAACAGGATAACATACATTTTTTTTGGGGGGGGGGGATGTGATGTGATCTTTTACTATTTAAAGCTCTGTGTTTTAAGGGCAAAATGCTGAAAAAACATGGTTTTATAGTAACCTAATCTATCAACTATCTATCTAAGTTCATCATGTCTGTTCCACCATGTCCACCTTTTCCTACTATTTGAGGTGGTCATCAAAGATAGAAAATAAGTCATATTCGCAGATAATCTTTATCTTACCTACAACTTGGACGGACACTTGAGCTGAAATGACCGAATGTGTAAGGCCGTTTTTATTCCAGGATGCTCTGCAGGTATACTCGCCCCAGTCCTCAAGAGTCAAATTTTTCAGGATAAACTTGGGCCCCTCTTGTTCTAAAACTTCCACACCATTTCGATAAAGTATCACCTCATGAATGGGATAGTTGCCTCGAACATAGCACGTCATGTTCAGTGGGTACCCAACAACACTCTGGGATGGGGCGTCTAAAATAGCCCAGCCCCCTAGACAGAAAAAGAGTTACATTGACGTTAAGTTATATATTGAGTCATATATGGTGTATAAAAAGGTCACATGTGGTGTGAATGGATCCCTATTTATTATTAAAAGTAAATTAGAATGCTGATATGCTGACTCCTCATAGAGATGTAAAAAAAAATAATTAAAAGAATGAGTGCGTGAATTAAAAATAAATTAACATAACATGTTTTCTGTAAAAACTCTCACTGTGGTTGGTCATAGGTGATTATAGTTGAGTCTATCTACAGTATGAATATCATTAGATCTTACCGTCTACACTGATCTCTACTGGCACACTTTGGATGGTGGGTATGTCTCGAACACTTGTGTCTCGGGAACATTGGCAATAATACTTCCCATTATCTTTGATCTTGATATTCTTCAAAATCAGTGTTTCGCCAATATGTGGGAGCTGTTGGGGTCCATTGTACCAGGCAAAGGTCCAGGTTGATTTGTAGGGAGTGGCAGGAGGAATGCATTTAAGTTTCACTGTCTCGCCAGTGAAGACTTTTGAATATCCCGTGATGATCTCCACTCTGGGCTGATGTGGTATTGCATATGTTAGAGGGTCTGTAAAAACACACACACACAAATCATGCATTCAAAATGTATAAATAACAACCATGCCATACATTTTTGTGTTTTGCTGTGAATGCTCTTTTCAGTAGTTTGGTACTCACTTTCCCAGTGTAGGAGCAGCACTGTAGAAAACACTAAATTAGAAATAATTGTAGGTTAGTATCTTGGAAAATATGAAAGTATATTCAATAGATCAAACTCACTGAGAAGTGAAGTCATCTGATCCATTATGATGAATCGTAAATGTAAAAAGAGGTTGTTTTGCATGGTACCAAGGGAAGTGAAAATGATTCCACCCTCATACACATCCTTTGCTCAATCCGACCCACCCACTTTATGTAAGTTCACAAACACTTTTTGTGAAGCTTGTGAACCTTTTACCTTAAATCATACTTAGAAACTAGAGCTGTGCAAAATGACATATTTATATGATAGTGCCATATTGTCATTCAGTGCTTCTAAACAAGGTTTGCAAAGTATTATTTATATTATTCAATCATACAATGTCTTCAAATCAGATTGATCTCTTTGAAAATGAATATGACCTCTTTAAAAAGAATACTCTGCTAAATGTAGTTTGATACCATTTTGATTTTTTATTAATTTTCAGCACACACCCATAGATGCAAATAAACCAATACTGCCCCAATAAGTTACATTTAAATATAAGACAGTATTGTTTTTCCATGTCATAAACCTATAAGGTTGCAAAGATAAAGTTCAAAACTTAAAACATCGCATAAATGGCTTCTGCATACAGTGCAATACATTTATTCAAGCGGTTAAAATCTGGATTAAAATCTTTTTGTCAAATTCAAAGTGGACATACAATACAAACATTGACAAAGAAGAAAGTGAAATAAATGTAACACAAGTTGACAGTATGGTTCTGTCATTAACAGTGAGATCCTTAAGGTTCCTTCATTTAACAGATCTCAAACAAGATAATGTGCCAATGAATAAATAAATGTTAATTTTTGTACAAACAAGACAACTGAAATGTGAGGTCTGGAGCACTGTCAGATCTGATATGACTAAATGTCACAGTTATTGCATCAAAAACAATCAATGCACCTGCACCTTATAGAAAAATAAAATGAATTTTAAACACCCATTTATGACTAGAATTGTGGGTGTCGCATCAACAAGACTACAGTCATACACTGGTGTTCCTATGGATTAAAAGGAACAAATGGGAAAATGTCCATACAACAGAAGTGCTATCACACAAACCTCCGCTCCCTCCATAGTGAGCAGATATATGCACAGAGCATGGGTCACAAGCATGAACTACTTCTTTTTAGGGACGAAGGGGAGTTACTGACAAAACTGGAACTTCTTCTTTCTCCAAAAACAAAACTATTTTCAAAGAAATGTGGCAGTTGGCCCTGATGAAGGTTGGCGTTATTTTTTTTTTAATCTGCTATGTGATAATAAAAAGCTTTTAATTATTTTGTACATTTTGAGTGCCCCAGCATTTTCAACTTTGTAAATGTTGTTAATGACTTACACCTATGATGTTTATAAGAATTATGATTTTTGCCAGGATCACTACTAAATGTAGCTGTGATGAATAAATAAAACATTCAGGAAGAGCTTTTAAAAGTAGAATGCCTTAAAAAAGGATTAACTGCACAAGATGTTTTTTAATGTTATGCTATATATGTCAAAGTATATGTCAAAACTAAGAACACATAAGAAGTCTAAGAAGCCTGTATCAGCCTGTGAATGTAACTGATGTGATATAAATTTATATGATTAATTACTGTTGTGTGTTAAATAACATTTATCATCACAAAATGGATAAGCGGAAGAAGATGGATGGATGGATCACAAAATGTATTTGGACCAGTTTTCATCTAAATCTTCCTATTGTCATTTTAAGTGTGGTTTCATAAATAACAGAAAAATAAATTTGGGTTAGTATTATTAATAGAGCAACAGCTGTGCTCGATATCATTAGTGTTTTGTGGTCCTAAAAGTGATTTAAATTTTAAATCAAATGCCTAATGTCTAAATGGATATTGAGGTGGAAGAAGAATGGAGTAAAATGCAGACAGGTGCTCTGGACATTAACCTGCAAACACTTGTGGCTGCAGGGGCGGGGGCAGCAGCTCGTTCTCTACATTCTCAGAGTCTATGGCAGATGCAGATGTGGAGTTAGCTGGGTTTGGGAGGTCCTGTGGAAAGCTCTCTAGAACGCTCTGCACCTTTTGCCCTACTTCATCTGTCCAATCAATGAGGTCGCTCTCTAGCTGCCGTGCCTTCTCAATGACGCGATCCTGCCTTTCCCCTAAACCAGTTAAAAGATCCAGGCGTTTGTGGACTTGGTTGAGAGCGGAGCTGCCAGGAGAGTCGGTGGAGGAGCTGGCTCCCTGTGGCCAGTGGGGAGAGGCCTGTCCGGACATGTAGAGTTCAAACTCTTCAGTACTCAGATTCAGAGACTGACCGTCCAGCTTTTCAATGAAGGCCACTGCACAGCACTGGGGAGAGATGACATGTTACTATTAAGATAAAAAATAAAGATCGGTTTTGTAATATTTTAGCTTTTAATTGGTGGCTCTTTTGAGCTTGTTAATAGAGTATTTTATATTTTTTATTACCAGGTTAGTGAAGTAGTATCCATCCTCTCCAGTCATGAGCCTGCTGGGGTTGCAGAAGCGGGTGATGTATTGGATGTTGGACTGCAGTCGTGGAGGGTTTGCCTTGAGTACTATATAAATGAGTGTGGGGAGAAAGTCGTCTGCTGATGCTGCCTCCTTTTTGCTGATTTTTATTGCATTAAAGATATGCTTGCTGCAGCGAGTTATACAACCAAGCTTGTCTTTCGGAACACGCTTGGAATCCATTTCAATGACATCTACAGATACAATTATGTATTTATTAAGTATCATACTTTAAAAACATGTAATGTTATGGGCTTCTCATGCTTCACCTGTGATTGCTTTGACCACACTGTCTGAGACCTCTGGAATCTCTTCATCTACAGGAACACACAGCATCTCAATTGTGACCCAATGCAAGGCCCTGTAAGAAAAAACAACAAACACAGATTAACTAAAGGATAAAACATAACAGAGAAATCTATGTCTAATGTAAGTGAGACATGTATTTTTGTTCTCACCTAATCCTCTTCTGAATTGCCAAATCCTTCTTTTCATCATCAGTGGTCTCAGGACAAAAAACCTCCTTGTACAGTCGAGTCATCATATATTTTTCAACTGCATCCATAACACTCTCAACATGTTCAGTGGAACCTTATGAAATACAAATAATTATATTACAAGTCATTACTAAACTTGCTTTTACAAAATGGAACCAAAGGAATACCTTTAAATTGTGTCTGCAAGCGGTCAGATAAGTTTTGATAAAAGTCCTGGACACACTCTGACAATTCATCAGCACCCATTTCCTGTAAAGATAATTCATACAGCATTTGTTTAACAGTGAGAGAGAAAGAGATACGCAAACAAAATAAATGTACTTACTCGCTTATACACCATGCTTTCAGTGAAAGCCCGGCATTGTTTAAAAATCTCCCTGCCAAACTTCAGTGGCTTAAGAAAATCAATAAACTCTCTTGTTGCATGGTCTGTGTCAGCTGAAGAATGACGACTTGATGAAGAACTAGGACTTGGAGTGGACTGGGAGTCAAAAGCATTATCTAAGCAGAGAGGGTGTTATTTAGTGTGATCATAAGGAAAAAAATATTCAAATGTACACAGTCAACAACAAAACTGTACAAATAAATTAAGCATGTTTAAACACTGCCTGTTAAAGAGCTTTTGACCAGAGTAGTGTGGCCTGTTCTACAACTCCACTAACATGTGAAAACACTGAGGTCTGAGTATACCTTTTTTTGGTGGAGTCTTGGTTGAAGGAGTAAAAAACTTAGTGACAGTGTTGACTTTGCTGGATTTTTCTTTTGTTTTTCTTTCTTCGAACTTGCTGAAGGGCGTTATAGCTGGCTGGGATTGTGGTGGCTTACGTCTAGTGGCATAAGCTTCTTCTTCTTCTCTCTGCAGTCTGTAAAGAATAGAAAACAGTAGGACTGCAACTAATGGTTATTTATTTACGACTACTACTACAACAAATATAAAATAAAGCTACACAAATATATCACACAAACTGAGCTTTCAGCAGCACAGCAAGAATACATACAACTCATATGAAAAAAATGTATCCTTATGAGTTAACTGTAAAACTACAATCTCTTAAGAAGGCGTAAGAACACAACCCCGAAAAACGATTTTGTCTGAGTGTTCTAGATAATGTGATGATGATGTGATTTGTTCTTTATAGCAACTCTATTCCCAACTCTATTCCCTCTCTCTCTTTGTCTCTCTCTCTCTCTCTCTCCCCTTGGATGTGGGCTGGGTTAGGTGTGGGAACATTATGCAACAGCATAAACTGTAAATATATATTATATATTATATATAAAGCAATAAAGAGAATATCACAAAAACCTTTCAGCAAGTGCCCAGTCCTCTTGAATTTGTTTTTGTCTCTCACGTTGGTTCTCCTCTCTCCAGCACTTTGAGCAGAGGCCCTGCCAAGCGGTGTTGCCATAAAAACCACATCCTTTTTTGCAGAGAAGCTCGGATTGATCCATATGGATACCACGCCGTTCAGTTCGCTGGCTCATTGTGTTCACTAAAATGAGCAAAACATGAAAACAGTTAGGTATAAGGCAGTCAGATTAATCACATTTATAGTCATATCTATTTGTCAATTATCAGTTTGGGTATTTATTATAAACAGTGCTATAGTCAATCCACTGTCAATGTCATGTGGTTTGATGCAGAGTTCGGATCAATTCGTTTTCTAAATATGCAATGCAATAATTAAAAGGCTGTATAGTTTGTGTTCAGAAAATGTAATAATTTTTTATAAGACAAAATAGAAAAAATATAAGGTTAAGTATTTTGGGGGTATTTTGCCTAGCCCTGATAAACTCGTGGTTATAAAGGTCAATCATATCAGTGAGCTTTATACAACCAAGAAAGCATTGGTAATGCGTTTCTACAGAATGTAGTCAAACTATTTATTCTAGCAGATCAAATTCTTAAATTAAACTAGATTCTCTCTTTCTCTTCTTTAAGTCCATTCAGATACATTCTGTATTGTCAGCGGTTGATTCCATTTATATTAAAATGCACAACCCCTGAGAATAAATATGATCTAAAGCAACTTAACTGGATATATTTTGAGGTCAGAGTCGTTTCCAGTTTGCAGAGATGGACTGAGTGAGGGACAACCAGACTTGTTTAGTGATTAGTTCTTGGTTAACAAGAGTTAGCCAATAACAAGACGTAGGCTAACCTTACACACCCCGTACAGAGGTGACTACTCAAGTAACAGGGAACCTCCCGATAAATCATTTGTTGATCTAATCAATCACGCGCTCTACACATTTTAATACAATAGAAATCCGCATCATGTTCGGTGTTAACTCTACTATACGACAGGGCGGGATATATTAGAGCTACGTTAGCTAATTAATCGGCTAACTTCGCTAGCAGGCTAACACGATAACAGAGTGACTGTGACCACGACAATCGCTATCGCCCAGTGTTAGATCTGATCAGTACGTACTCTTCTTTTCACTGTTTTCAGAAAATGTAGAGAATTATCGATAGTTGTCCCAGTTCCAGTCCTGTTTAGGTAGATGTTTACATTAGCCAAGGGGCTAGCTCCAATCCGCTGCCATTTTGTCTGTCAGATGCTCCTCCTTAATGTTTTACATAGTCCTGAATGCTGCTGCCCCCTAGCGGTGTAAGCGTATATGCGTGTAACAGAGACCTTTTGCTCTGTCTTTGTTACACGCAGTTTATGCGGAGACTACAACTCTTCACGAAACATGTGATTCTTTAATCAACAATAAAAGTAATAATACACACCAAATTAAATAATACGAGTTTTATAATATATTATTTTTAGACAATCCATTCCAATATAATACTACTATATTATCACTAATGCATGGTGATACAACATAATGATCAACTTACCAACACTTCGTCTACTAATAAACTAATAACTGTGCCCTTTGAGGCCTGACCATCACCCTGACCCATTCATTATGAAATATGGAAATCAGATCAATTACATCATACGTGTCTATGAAGTGTAGAAGGAAGTGCATTACTCACAGTTTGCGTGTTGGTTGTTCATGTGGATGTACAGGACTGGCCTTGATTGTGGCACATTTCTAAAAGACACCTGAAAATGGCAGGTAAATTTCGGGCTGAATTGGAGTACACCAGACGCGGGGATTATTTTAACTTTATGTAGGGTTAAACGCTTTGTCTTTCCTTTCACTTTCACTTTCACGTTTGCGCCTTTGAGTTTGTGTGATTATATGTTCTTTTCTTAAGAAAAAAACGCATCATTTTTGTCTACACATGCTTTGACCTATGACTTCTTGGCCTAAACTCATCAATATATTCGTTTTATCCCATAGAAGAGCTTAAAACGTTGAGGAGCGAGTTTGTACAGAAAGTGTCAAAGGAAATAGTTAACCAGCTTCTTGACAAACTCCTGGAGGACAAAGTAATAAACTCTGGAGAGAAAGACTCAATAAAAGAAGAGAATCGACGTACATCTGAAATGGCAAGACAAACTATAGACACTGTGATTAAGAAAGGAAATAAGGCCAGTAACAGACTGATCCATCATTTTCAAAAATGTGACCCCACTCTCTACGAAGACCTGTGTCAGTCCTGTGGTCTCTCTGCGACAGATGGTAAGCAGCATTATATCATGCACATGTTTGTCTTCATGTTAGACACAAATCATATGTTTCTGCATGTAAAACTGTGTAGCTATGGTAGTCCTGGAGTCTCAGGACCAACAGCCCCGGTCATCCACTCTTATAAAATCCAAAGAGACCTGTTGGAAGGAAAAACAAAGTAATCAAAATGTATGTTGAAACAAATAACTTTTTTCCAGACAAAATATTATATTCTTATATTCTTTGTTCTACATTATTATATAATTTGTCTTTTAGATCTATCCAGTGACTTCAGATTCGTCAAAGAACCGTGTGGCTCTGCTCATCACTAATATCACTTTTGCGAATAAAAAGTATAACAGAGCTGGTGCAGAGAAAGATGAAGAGAATATGGAGAAACTGCTAACTGCTAATCTGGGATATGAGGTGGTCAAGTACACAGACCTTACTGCAAAGGTAACCATACAGAAAGTGTTTTTTTGTTTTTTATGTATGCATCTATTTAATTTGTGATGTTTTTAATTTACAGCAAATGGATACAGCCCTGGATGCATTCTCCAAGCATCCTAAGCTCAGTAAGACAGACAGTGTGTTTGTGGTCATCATGTCCCACGGGAAACGAGGGGCCGTCCATGGTGTCAACTTCACATCAGAGGAACCAGATGAACTGCCCATTGACAAGATCTTCGAGCACTTGAATGCAGAAAAGTGCCCTGAGCTGAGGAACAAACCCAAGATCATCATCATCCAGGCCTGCAGAGGAGGCAAGTCTCGTAACACCAGACAAAACTTAAGATTCTGTGTTTATTGCAAAACAGAAAATGGCGTTTTGTATTTTGGTCCTCAAAATATTTTCCATCAGATAAAGTATGCATTTACACACTTTATAATTTTATATGATTTAAATTTCAGTGAAAAGTGGGTCAGTGATTGTGCATGACAGTGTGGAGGCAGATAATGAGTCTGCAATGGGAGGAGATATTGAGGAGGATAAACTGCAATTCATACATATAGAAAAAGATTTTATCGCTCTTCTCTCTTGCACTCCTGGTCAGTCAATTATCATCAGCAAATTATGGATCATAAAAGAACCATTTTAATTTTTTTGTATTTTTTTAAGTAGATACTGTTTCATACAGGGTCCCATCAAAAGGATCTTTCCTTATCCAGTTTATTGTAAAGGTTTTCAATACCTTTGCTCACGACTCTCATATTGAGGAGCTCTTCCAAAAGGTTGGTTGAATTTCCATTGTATTAAATTAATTCAGATATGGCTTTGTTAACAAAATCTTATGATTGTTCTGCAGGTCATGCAGCAATTTGAAGAGTCTAAAGAGTTATCTCGTCAAAGGCAGATGCCAACTAAAGACAGATGTACTTTAACTCGTCCTTTCTACCTATTCCCAGGTCATACGAGCTAAATACCTTCTTTCTATTCTTGTATTTCTGAAGGATGATGTAATTTTTCTCTTTTTTCCCTAATTTTTCCTCTAATTAAGAATGTAATTTCAACTTATAAAACAAATCTGGCGCAGTTTGAACCTGTTATCATAATCATATCATATACAGCTTTTCAACAACACTACAAAATCAAAATTTACACATTTTACAGCACATCTGGTTGATTGTGAAGAAACATCTGTTTTTAAGACAAACGGAGCATTGTAATGGCAGCTGCATTCTCAGAGGGATTTCTTATTTTCTTATGTCATAATAACCTTCGTCACATACCAGTTAGAATAATGATCATGCTTTAATCATAGGCCCTATATTCCGTAACATTCCTGTTCTTCTGTGTACTCCCATAATCTTGTTATTTTTGTTTTCCATGTGCAGCACAAGGATGTGCAAGGGTTTAAAGGCAGTGTGGGAGCGCCCCACCTGTGGAATAGGTACTGGGGCTGTTAAGATGTAACTTCTTACCTTATTTTTACCAGAATAAAAAAAACATAAAGACAGCTGTTGGAATCATGACTATTATTTCCTTCTCACTAAATTGTACAAGAATTTCTATTACAACATTAAGGCATTACAATGTGTGACTCTATAATGACATTCCAGAGACCTATTGACCTCAGATAAATACTGTACTGCGTTTATTCTGGTAACGTAGTTTTGAACTCTTGCGTGTGTCCAGTTTGTTTATTATACAATGAAAACACACAAAAGTAGGCTTTTTCCCCTTCAGACAAAGTTTACTTGAAAAAATCTCAACAGAAACCAACCATATACACAATACAACACAAGGCAACAAGTTGTATAGGCAACATGGTAAACATTGTAGTTTGTTTATGTCACCAGGCCATCATGCACATATTTTCTAAAATAGCTGACAAAAGACAGATTAAAGCTTAGGTTTTTGAAATAAAAACATACAACATGAGTTTAACAGCTTATTTCATTTGAACATACTGGCAGTGTTAGAGAGACTTGTTATCAGCATACACTTATAAAACAAGGACACAAGTGGCTCCTTCTTTGTTACAGAATTCAACTCAGTCAAACAGTCACAAAACATGTACGGCATGCTCGCACCTGCTCAACACTGGAGTCAGAAATGCAGAGAGATTGCAAGACCAGCTCAAGTGATTTTGTAATTACCAGATAGATCAGTCATTTGCCAGGTGAAGAAAAATAGT
Organism: Scartelaos histophorus; assembly: GCA_000787155.1. Taxonomy (NCBI): domain Eukaryota; kingdom Metazoa; phylum Chordata; class Actinopteri; order Gobiiformes; family Gobiidae; genus Scartelaos; species Scartelaos histophorus. Next base: position 25,152 of record KN506444.1, read on the forward strand.
TCTTTTAAATCACATCTTCGGGACAATAATCCATCAGAGTCCAAACAGATGCCCTAGCTAGACATTCTCAAAAGTGCAACCTTTATTTTTCACGCAATCAAACTTCAACATAAAGAACAGCCAGACTCACCATTCCCACAGACAATCAATCTTAAATATATCAATATTGTTTGGTAATGATTTTCACTCACCTGGCAGCAACAAAGTTCTCTGGTAGGACCAGATTCAAACTCATATTCCACTTAAAGAAACAAATTGAGTATAAAACATGCTGTTTAGCATTATGTCAGATAGAAGAGACAACAAAACAAAACAAACACTGTTGTATATTGGCCTTTACGTTTGCCTTTACAGCTGGAATGTATCATTATTAGAGTGTACCATTTCACTTTTTACAACACTTAAGATAACAGTTTGCAGCACCACGTTTTTACAAAATAGCAACTCATGCGAAAAACACCTTCAGCCTGTATCCAGTGAGTAAAATCTATTGTACATCATGTTGGAGACAGAGGTTGACCAGGAAACTGTAAAAGTGTGGTGTGTTTTTGCTCTTGTGCAGCTGCCATTGTGTGTCTCTAGCCCAGAGTGCCTCCGACTACGGAAGCAACGACAATACCCAAAATCACACAGCATATAATAATCATGATTTTCTTCTGTTCAGGGTAAACAAGTGAAGAGCGTCCGGAGCAGCATTATGGAGACAGAAAGGGGTTTGTTAGTACAGGAGACAATGTCACATTATTGTGTACATTCAAAAGCATTATTATGCCCAGACCCAGAACAGATGAAATATTCAGTATAAATGTGAAACATTAAGGACTGACAATCAAAAGGATTTGGGTAAAGTCAAATTAAAGCTTATGGCAAATTCTATTATCTTTGCATATATATATACAAAGAGAGAGAGAATAATTACATAAAGTTAATGATAACAAACAATCTTTACATATGGGAAAACACATAATTGCTATAGTATTTTCACCTTAAATGGCTTGGAAATTGTGTAAATATGAAATATTATACTTATCATTTTACTTATATTTATCTGTGCTTTTGTGGACCTTATGTTTAGCCTCTCCTGTGGAGACAATGTAATGTGACTTATGCTCATTTATTTTTTAGCCCTTATTTAATATAATCTTAAATAATAATGTAAAAACAGATAATTTAGTACCAATAGTATAAAATATGTTTCTGCTTCACTGTGTTGTAAAGTGACATTTATTTTATTTACCTAACCTAAAATCTATAGAGTTTTATAAAAACATAAAAGGCTTAAAAAATGTGTGGACAATATATAGTTTTTTTAGATTTATCCGTTATACAAACAGAGACAAGCCACAGCATGCACACAACATCTGGACACAAAGCTGTTGAACACAAAGGTGCAAACATTTACAGCACAGACAATCCACTTTGAGTTCACTTTGTCCTCTCAGTGCAACACTCAAAAATAAATTATGTGTTTTGGATCAATGTCAAATAATTAAATGCAGAAAGGTGACACAGTGTAATGTAATTAAAGGTGCACTACGTAATCTTTCTGTTGGTGGAGTCACCTGCTTTGCTAATGGTCCACTCCACTGCATTGCATCTATTTACTTATCTTTCACTTGTATTCAATTACAGATGTTTCTATGACTCAGAAATATCTTTAAAAACACACATTCTTACTCTCTACAGATCTCACGTGTAACATCTGACACCATTTATCTCCACGGAGTATTATCAAGGATCTACTTGAATGACCAGACTTCAGATTATTTTTAGCTATTTTTATTCATGGGTTGGGCCGTCTTTGCAGGTAAATAACTCCTCAGGCAAAGCAATAACAGCTCAGCTATGACGACAAGCCAGCAGACCCTCCAACAGAACAGCATCTTTTTAGTGCAGTGTGCAATAATGACAATCTCACCTACTGCGTTTTCCTTTAAATAAATATAAGTGCAGTTTATAAACTCTTTTCTACATTCCTTATTCCTCAAGTAAGACCCACTGTCAGGGAAATAATGACAATGGCCAGGCAAACAGCAATGCATCCTCCAATTAGGAACACTTTCTGCAAGGAAAGATAGGAAACAATGTGAAAATGACCTTCTTCTTCTTCTTCTACTTTTAAACGTGCTAAAATATAATGAGGAAAAGTGAAAGTGCAGGAGAAGAAACGCCTTTTTAAGCTTTTGCTGTTACTGTTATCAACCAAGAGGGGGCAGACTCAGTCCACTTTAGACCAGACCATCAATTATCAACACAACATTTCTTCCCCAAATGAACTCAGTGGCACTAAGCTTACTGGCACCACATACATACACTTTACATGCCACACAGTCCACAGAGACAGGCCATGCTTCCAGTTGACAGTTGCAAAAACATGCATGTGTTAGCAGGCTTATGACTCACCCTTCGCGCTTTACTCTGGTATTTAACTGCCTTCTTAGTGTCTGATACTGCCCTTTCCACATAGTCTACAGAGTGCTCCACGTTATACTCTATGCGGTCTATCATTTCACCCTTTCGCAGATGAAGTTGAAGAAGAATACAGGCAGCAGTGGAAAAAAAGCAGAGAAAAGATCATTAGTAGTAGTAAGTGCATAGTCCCACCTTTTTAGGCTTTTTAAACTTTTTGCATTTAGGGATGCTCTCTTTTGCATTTTCCACATAATTCTGGGCCCCTGAAACACAATGCTCAATGTTGTTCACCAGATCACCCTGCATAAAAGGGGAAATATAGTTATTTAAAAAAAACAATACGCAACTGAAGGTCTAAGTTACATCTAATAAGCATCTTGTTAATAGACTGTGATTCATCAAGTACTATGCAAATGTTAGTGGTCTGTTAAATGTATTTTGATAAATTAAACTTAATTAAATAAATAAACGATTTAGATTAATAGGTTTTAGAACAATATATGATCGTAAAGGTACATTTGTGGCAGAGGGTCCACCACCTGCTTGTCTCCAGGGAATTGTAACTGTAGTTGTTGCTTAGCCTGGAATTTTCCATAGTATGACATTAAACAAATATTTTATTTATCCATTATCCATTTATCCATTATGAGCGTTTCTATTGCACAAAAATAGAATCATTCCTTCTGTGAATGGGGTGACTCTCCACAGATCTGAATAGTAATGTAGCATAGCTCACCTCCCTTGTGATAAATAGTTTTAATCTTCTAATCTGTACTGTGGAACATTACAGACAAATAAATAAATTACAAATAAACAAATAAATTACAAATAAATTACTACTACTGTGTATTTAACTATTACATTAAATACACAGTAGTCCATGTTATGGCACGCTTATTGAAAAGAAACTGTTAGTTGATCAAAGCAATTACACAAAGCAAACTCGATTTAAGATTGATTAATACAGTCATGACAAACAATGCATTCAATATGGCCCTTTCAGTGCTGTCATTCACATCTTCTTGCTCTCAAAGTGAATATTTCTGATAAAGCCAGTGGTTCTCAGTGGGGGTCCAGCCCACACAATCATATTCACAATCACAAGCTGCAGGTCCTTGCATCACCTCAGGCTAAATACGGTACCAGTGCATTATGGGAAACATATGGACAGAGACATATTCAGTGTGTCAAACGGAAATGTGAAAAGCAGGAAAACATTTAATTCTTGAGCCTGCTCCATCATGGGCCAAAACTAACTGGTCCAAGTCTATTTTTACCAACATATTTTGCAAATGGGGATCCAGATGGAGCTGAAAACATATTATCCTTCCAACTCATTTGGCTATGATTATATTTAATATGAATTCATACTGTCAGCTTTTATTGTTATTTAGAGTTTTTGTCACAACACGGGAATGGCAGAATGAAACAGCATCTTGAAGGGACCAGTGAAGAAAGATGCTGCATTACTATTTGTATAAAGTTAGTGTTCATTGTTTTATCCACTATCTGTTAGAGCCGTATGGTGTAAAGCAGGCTGATGAAACAAATCAATAGATGAGTTTTGGTGCAAAAAGAGTAAATTAAGCGGTGGTGCAGAAACCCAATCCAAAAGAAATTACTTTTTAGCTTGGTTTTAGTTTTAACAATTCCTTTAACTTTGGTGCAATACTTACTCATTTACTAGACCACTGGGCATATTTAGATTGGTGTATGAATTTCAAAACCATCATCAGATTAAGTCATGATATATAGTTTTTGTCAGTATCATCCATTCCTAATCCAGTTGTCTAAACATCACAGTTTTGCCCTTTTCAATCTGACTCAAAATCTCATGTTTGCCAATAGTAATTTATCAGATGTTGCAAATATCAAAGTAGAGCAGTGAGTCCTTCGTTACCTGACTTTCCACCAGCATTGCCATGTCCATGAACATGTCATGCAGCTCCCTGATGCTGTTCTCCAGCTTGATAATTTCATTGTGCCGTGTCTCGATTTCATTCATTGCTTGCTGTGTGATGTTGTCCATAATAATCTGTAATAGCATAACACAGAAGAGTGGGTAGGAGGATTTCATTTAAATCTTGTATTTAAGTTACACAGTGATTGTGCCACTCACTCCAGAGGTGAAAATAGCTGGGTTGTCACTTTCTAACATGCTCTCCAACTCCTCATTTGTTGTGTTTCTTCCGGCTGTAAAAATAAACAGAAGATGTCACATTTGCAAAGAATGGACAAACATATTAGGTTATGAGAACATAAGGACCACTTTGAAGCTCGTAACACTGTTCATCTGTGTCTCCACTCCCCCAGCACGATTTATTATTTTATTATTATTTTGCAATTAAGAAAATATGGAAACATTTCACTGGTGATATATTCAAATAATTGAGCTTTTATATGGGCACAGATTTAGATGCAGATACAGCCTTTGTTCCATTTACACTGACTTTGGGACCACCTCAAAAACCCTTGTGTCTTGTGACTCCATGTGACTGGATCAGAACAGCATTTGTCAATCTTCTCTAATCAATAGTCACAGAAGAATGGAAGAAGTATGTGAGGTGCAGCTTCCAGAGAATGACTGGAGGGGGATAAGGGCGCAGCAAATAATACAAATATTGCACTAAACAATAACAAAAAAAGAAATAAACATGCATATTTATTATTATTTTATTATAATGATGAATTCCTCAAATTAATACATTTAAGTGTTAAGTTCTCGCTTTAAAGGCTTGGACTGGCTCTTGTGCCACCCTTGGGCCATCTGAGCAAAAAAGAAAACTCTTGACATGCCCCTGCCTGAAACCAATCGTCTCCTCTGTCTGCGTATGCTTTGCTTTTCAGTGTATCCCTCTGAGGTCTCACTTCCTTTCTGTTACATAACAATGGAAATTAAATAATCCTGTTACTGGTAGCAACATAGCATGAATGATTTAATAGCCCATGAGCACGCTGGTGAAGTACGACTTTCTTGGCTTCGCCTTTCTCTGGGTTTGGGTCTCCATGGTAACCAATAAGAGCCTCCCCCTGTGCTGTCAGAAAAAATCTGCTGCGTGTTTGTGTGTGTCTGTATGTGTGTGTATGTGTGTGTGTGTGTGTGTCTGTGTGTGTGTGTGTGTATGTGGGATGTGAGATAAATTGAATGAAGTGGCACAAAATCCCTCCTTTATCTGGACCACATGTGTAATGGCCACCCTATTCTCTTCTTATAGCTCACCTTTGAACTCATTTTAATGTCACTGTGGCCTTAATGAAGACACATTATTTATCACCGACGGCCCTGTCCAATACCAAATTGATCTGGTGCCCTCCCACAATGCCCTGTAGCCTTTGTCTCACACATCTTTCTGATTTATAAAAAAAAAACAAAACATAGATTCACATACTGAAGTGTTGATAGGATTCACGGCTTTGATTTGTTAGAAATGGCAAATGTAATGATTAAGATTGTAGTTCATCAATTTTCTGTTGCTAAAAACAATCAATTCTCATGTAATATCAGTCGCCTATACCTATGTAACCAGAGAGATGCATGATTCTGTGCACAACCCATCCGCACCTTGTTTACACAGTAAAGTTATAGCTCCATATAAGAAGAGGAAGGAACTAGAATCTGAACCTATGTGATTAGGGGTAGAGCTTGGGTCCCTTCAAAGAGGGGCCTAAATCATCCTCATTTTGACAAAGTAAAAAAAAACAAACTTTTAACTAATATTTAATTCAGAATTTTGTCTTAGACATGACATTACAACAATTATCATTATAATGAATTGCAGAATGTCAAGATAGTAATAATAATGTCAGATACAATAACCCCACCCTGAACTCTGAATACAATCTCTGGATGTCTACATTTGTGTCTATGCCCATTATCTACTACAGTAGTTAATCATAGTATTTCAGTAGAAAATACACAAGGTGAAATGCTCAAATAATATTCATTTATTTCACTATTTCTGCATTTTATGGTGTGATTTCAAAGCAGCAAGAAATCATTTTTCAGCACAAACTCAAAAACTCCAGTCCTGACTCCCAGCAGATACTTAGAAATAATAAGCACCACTACGACCTAGGGAGATACCACACCAATACAGTGATATTTAACAGTAGACTACCTTGTGTGTTTTTGCGTACTTTTTAAATTTGATTCTTTGTACAGCATCTTTGAGTCTTTAGAAATGTAATAAAATGTATTAATATCAAAAATTTGTATTATTTTGAATGCCTCCTGTATCCTGGAGCCATGTGATGGTCCCCTGTGTTGATGCTTGATTTGCACAGGTTTGATTATTTATGCAGACACAGGGAGTACATGCAAACGCTACGCAGAAAGACCCCACCAGGTGTGGGAATTGACCCCTCAACCTTTTTATATGAAGCTGAAGCAGCTGAACTGCTCTGGCCTTATAGAAGAAAATGTAGGAACAAATGAACAGAGAAGGTAAGGGTCAATTAGGTTCTTACGGATAACAGTTGTCACACAGGGAAGGTATTACAAAGATTTCATGGAGTTAACAGGCTGTATCTGTCAGTCTGTCTGAGCAGAGCTGTTGAAGCAGGTCTGAAGTACGAGGTGAGGAGAGGCGTGGGAGAGGAAATATCGATCTTCTATCCAACAGACCAGACTGTGTCCCTCTGCGTGTGATACAAGCCTATTGATTTACACCACTGTCAAAAAAGCTGCCACTGCTATTGCCAGAACATAGCTCTTTTAACAAATCCTGTTATATCAGATCTGCACTAACAGTAATGTAGGGAGACAATTTATGGGACAAAAGACTACATTTCTTCTATCTGTTTTTTCTCCGTCACTGAGGATCCTTCCCCTGACAACAGGCGATATCAGCAAAGGCCAGCTGTGACTTTAGCAGCTGACAAATCAAATCCAAACACAGGGGGCCATAAGGAAAAGGTGAGTCAGGTGCAATTTTGTTGTACTCCTAAAACAGCCAAGCACTACTGTTATTCTTACTCTGTAGAAGTGAAGAACAGAGCTTAGACAGGCTGCACACAATTTCAAAAGAAATACAAACTGGAATGTTAAAATACATGTATATAACGCTTTATGGATACTGAACTGTCCAATTATTAAAATATAATAAAAGTGTGGAGTTTGCATGTTCTCCCCATGTCTGAGGGGGGGTTTCCTCTGGGCAATCTGGTTTCTCCCAACCCAAAAACACATGTGCTGTAGGTCAGTAACTCTAGAAAGAATAGCTCTAGGGAAGTACAGCCAATGGAGGTCAAAATAAATACAAATAAATATATGTGAGGTTTTAGTTGGGTTGGAATGTTGTTGCCTCATCAAAAACATACCTGGAGTTACATTTTGTATCATTCACACATGTTTGCGTAATCCTTTATTATTATTCAGTCTTAATATCCAAAGTTCAAAAGACTTTGTTCCACCTTGTGACATCATGAAGCTGTGATTTTGAAGTTAACAGCTACATTTTACCTTTTGTTCAGTATAGATTGTCAGTTCCAGGGTTGAGAGTTTCCATATCATTATATATAGATGTAAAGATGTATGGAGTTTAAAAACACAGAAAAGCACATTGACATTACAAGGTACAGGAACAAGGAACAGATAATTTTCATGGATCAAAAGATTGTTTTCAGTTTAAGAGAAGAACTTAGCCTAAATATGTGTGTTAAATATGTGTAAATGAAACAAAACACAACTCCCAGTGTGTTTATGATGAGGAAACAACATTATAACAGATTGGGAAATAACATAATATGGGCCTTTTAAACAAATAGTGCAGCTGGTTACTCACTGATCTCCAGTTGTCTCTGGATGCGGCCCTTGCAGCGCTCTCTGTAATCTGACTGCGTGGTGTTGTACTCCGACATCACCTCTACAAACTTACGGGACAGTGTGGAGTGCTATAACAGCAATAAACACAAACATTAGGTTGAGTTAGACCATCATACACAAATTGACTCATGTTTCATACCTGTGTCTTGCGTATTCTAAGATCTGCTGATGATCTGTTTTGACCTTCTTCTTGTTCTATAGTTTGCTGGATACCTGCAATACAATATTATGGTTTGGAATTCAAGCCAAATCCACTCAAACTCAGGCCCAGCCAATTTAATGTTAAAGGAAATATGTAAATAGCAGGTAAATGGCAAAAAGTGGATTTATGAAACACCATTGGTAACCTGTGATCGTAGACGGTACGATCTATTCTTGTGATACATTAGCATAGTTTTAAGGGACTATCCTAACATTAATTGGTATGTTGTATTTGAAAAAAAAAAACTTGACTGACTTTTTAGTTTGGAACGGATTTTGTTGGCCAGCTTCTTGATGTCCGCCATGAGATCCTCCAGCTCAGCTTTAGTTTCTGGAAAAAATAAAACACTTGAATGAGTCGTGAACACCTGTACTTTGTCTGAAAGTAAGCAAAGCCCGTTTTGGCGATCGATATTTCACACATTCACAACTCAAAAGCAGCCAATTACCTTACAGTGTGCGCTGCTGCTGGTATTGATTGGTTTGTTAGTTTGTTGAGACAGTATCTAAAGTTTTGGGATGATTTTAACAAGCAATTAAGTATATGTTGCTGTGAAATTTAGTCCCTCTTTTGGTAGCTGACTAACCTGTAAAGGGTCTCTTGGGATCCAACCTTCCAACCACTCAGTTAGTTAACTCAAAATATGCATAATAGTTAAAATCCTCCAGTCCTGCTCAAGCCTAACTCAAGATCTGGAGAGAAGTGCATTGAAAGATGGGGCAGGATTAGGTCTGTCACAATAATTGCAATATCGAGTTATTCAATATATGATAGCTGGAACAATATATTACATTTTCTTCATAAATGTGGGGAGATTTGTTTATTTTTGTTGTAATGCAGTAAGATTTGAGCCATAGAGAGTTGAATAGCTAATGTCTATGGCTAATTATTGCTTTAGTCTGGTATTTATTTGTTGCTGTTCATGCCTTTTAAATGATGGTGCTTATTTAAATATGGTCTACTGGATCCTGCATTACCATAGCACTTATTGTATCCGTGAAGTAGTTTAAATTATTATTATTTTTTTTTATCGCAATATACTGTATCTTTGTATTAATATATCTTTCGATCTTCAAAAATGTTTTATCGTGTCAGGCTGACAGAGCACAAACTATGATTTGGCGTGACTCAGGCTTATTGGAATGCAATGTAACCAAACATTTACTGCTATTGCAGCAGAATATTAAAGACATGAATTAAGCTGAGACAGACATTACCCTGGAGTTTTAATTGCCACTTTTTTGCAAAGTAAGTCTAATAGACAACATTTATCATCTTAATGCCATAGAAGACCTCAGGAAACCACCAACATAAAACATGCCTGAAAGTTAGTTAGGCTATTTAATGAAACTGTGATGCACACTCCCCGGTGCCTCAAGTTCTGCTCAACAGTAATTACTTTGCATATTGCATGGGACCCTCTCATTTTAATAAGCACTCGGCCAATAAATCATAAATATGAAAATAAAAGCTGCTACGAAATAACCAGATTGACCAATAGGGGTGGGCGACTAAGTAAAATCACAATATAACAACATCACCAGAATTTAATATGGTCATAGAGCTTAGAGCATGATTGTTATTGTCATTTCGCCCTACTTACCCCCCCTGCTGTCTGGTGATTAACAAAAGTTCCTCCTGTTTAAATATCAGCAGATTCCAGCTTTGAGCATGAGCAAACAGGACAGAGATAAAGCTGATGGGATAGTGAGCACAGGACAAAAGAAATTCAGCAGTGGGATTGGGTGAGTGAGGATTACAAATGTGTTTAATCATTTGTGTATTTACTCCCTTTGGATACAAGTGAATACGTGTAATGACTATATTAAAATGAAATATAATAAAACCTGTCTGAGATGAGGGCTGCACAAAATATGGAATAGTGTATAACAAGAAAAGCCACATCCACAAAAGGCTATTAGAAACCTGTCGATGCTGTTTCTGCTGCTGGTGAAACAGTGGGCATGTTTGCAGGGTCAGGGACAGTGATTTCCATCTCAAGTAGTGGGCTGAGGCCCTGAGGGTGAGCGGGATAAGTGGTGCTCTGTGTGCTCTATAGATGGAATCAGTCACCTACAGCATCACTGACTTCCTATTTATAACTGCTGCACTATCACTATCGAGATTTGAGATCACTGGAGGTACTAAACCATCACCTCTCTCAAGAATAATGCCACTTAAAGTCCATAATTGAATTGGGGGTATTTTGTGCATATCTTGTACCTGTTAACATATTTTGTATTGTTAATATAATTGTGCTAAATAAATAATATGTCCTGTGTGTATTTCAGTTTGATGCTGTCCAAGTAAATGATTGCTTTAGATAGACAATTTTCATTTAATTTTTAGTAGTTTTAGTGTCAAAATTAATTAGAAACTACCTTTGTCTTTTGTTTAGCCTAACTAAGTTTATGGGTTAATAAAGTAATATATATTATGAACCAAGACTAAACCGGGATTAAACCAGGACTAAACCAGGCGTGAACCAGGTCTAAACCAGGATTAAACCAGGACTAGACCAGGACTAAACCAGGTCTAAACCAGGATTAAACCAGGACTAAACCAGGCGTGAACCAGGTCTAAACCAGGACTAAACCAGGACTAAACCAGGACTAAACCAGGATTAAACCAGGACTAAACCAGGACTAAACCAGGACTAAACCAGGTCTAAACCAGGATTAAACCAGGACTAAACCAGGACTGAACCAGGTCTAAACCAGGTCTAAACCAGTTCTGAGCCAGGACTAAACCAGAACTAAACCAGAACTAAACCAGAACTAAACCAGGCTATTAAACTGCAAGTCTGCTAATCTTAGTTGTATCCCATTATTTCTTTGTAGTCATGTGAGATTTCATAGAAGCTTACAGGGTCATCAGAATCACAGCTGTAGCGTCCTATAGTGGATAATAATGAAAACAAACACTTTATCCATCTCTTTGCAGACTGCATGTACTACATTGTATGTCTCCATTAGCGTTACTAAACAGTGGGTCAACCTGCTCGATCAAGTGTCTATTCATTGTCATTATTGGCTCCCAGAAAAGATGGAAGAGTGCATGGACACTGATGAATAAGTAGGAGAGAAGTGAGAGGGGAAGAAAATTAGAGGGCAAAAACTGAAGAGTCAATTGAGCTGTGGCTTGTTCACACTGCTTCTCTCTCCCTTTCTCCCTCTCCTTTTCCCTCTCCTTCTCCCCCTCTCTCCCTCTGACGTTCTCAAATGGATTCTTCAGGTCACGCTTGTTGGCATCATTAGGACCATGTTGCCATAGCGACGCGTGCAGCCGGTCCTCGCACCAAGAGACACTACGAGGCAGGCACAAAGTCAAACAGGGAGAGACTTGGAAATAAACTCAACTTTCAAACTCCTTATTATTGTCTAGTGTGTGTGTGCACACAATTATATGTTTTAATTCAAGGTTGGTTTTCTCACTTCTTCTGTACATGTCTTTGGATTGAGGGGGAAACTATTCGACAAGAAACTGATAATTAATATTGTTTGAAGTTAGGCTTTGCATTTGAAATGTATACTGGCTTGTGACCTACATATGGAGGTAAAATGAATAACATTTTTAGTTATTATAGAAAAGACAAAGGAACAGTATCTGTAAAATAATGTTATTAATTCACTTGAGACTGATGTAATTTCTATGTATTTGCGTCAGTATTGTCAGTATTGACTGTTTCATTAGAGTGACAGGTTCCTTTTCACCTCACAGTTATCCCTACTAACAGTGTCCCTCTGTAAATGTATGACTATTATTGATGGTCTAGAGTCCAAGAGCAAACTGGTGATCATGAGCTCATCCCAAAAATATTTGAGACAACTTACCTTACCTAAATCAATTCTTTTTAATGGGTTTGTTTTTTACAGAAATTATTTATGAGGAACAGTCAATAATAATAGGCATTTTTTAAACATTTCTATCATGACTTATGTGTTATGGGGGTCACTTTCACTGATATATGCAGTTACGTTGAGTTATTTCATGAACATTGACCCCTTCGCACCACTTAGCCTTGGCACCCTAAATAATTTCACCTGAGAGAGGATAATGGAACTATGTGTGGTAATGGTGGTATTGCTACCTCTTTGCAGCCTATAGCCAAAGGCCATATATATATATATATATATATAATAT
>KN506449.1:3834-16036 GCA_000787155.1 Scartelaos histophorus
ATGTCATTGCAGGCAGTTTTTTTACCAGAACATTAGGCTCATTTTAAGTATTTTCATTAGCATAAAAAATTACGTTTGAAATTTCGGGCATTTTAACGACACTTAGAGCACTTAGAGAAAACCTAATGTCTGAACTACTTCGATTATTACAGGTTCACAGTAATTCAACTTTTTGACCTTCATATAGTAGATTAGATCAAGAGAGATCTGAGCATTTGACTGTAAAAATCATAATCTGGAAGTGTTGGGAGTATTCTGTGCATGTAAACGTACTGAATGATAAAGAAGACACAATTAAAATGCAACAGAATTAACCAGTGATTTCCAAGCCTGATAAATGACAAAACAATATGCAAACCATGTCATCTCCAGCAAAGAAAGAGATCAGTTTCACAAAGTGGCTGTATTTTCTCAGCCAGCTTTGACTTATTGGTAAAACCCACACAAACCTTTTTAGCAGTCTGCACACTGCTTTTTGAGAATGCCCCAGTGGTCTAATGCGCTGCAAATCTCAGAAGGAAATGTTCTGCCGCAGCGGGGTCTAAAATAAATCATATAATTATCAGCTGAAATGATGCAAAGCCGATAAATAAACACTATAAACACTAAAGTTACAGCACCTTGAGATTTACAGGTCCTATATTACAGAAAATTAACACTTGTGAGCTTTTAGTCAAGTTAGATTTTCGTTTCCTTCTCAAAAACATCTGGAATTGTGTTTCGTTTCATTCACACATGTTTGAGTAATCCACTATTATTACTCTGTCTACATCTCCAAAGCTTAAAATGCTCTGTTCCACCTTGTGATGTCATGAAGTTGTAATTTTAAAGTTCACAGCATTTTGCCTGTTGTACAGTAGAGATGGGATAATCCAGAGCTGAATCGTCTAAATGATTCTAGTGAAGATTTATGGAGTTTAAAACATAGTGGAGCAATTCCGCAAATGCTGCCACTGTTTAATATTCAGTGCTTGCGTGATATATTGTAATTGCCGGCGTTGTTAAAAGTTTGATGAGGGGACGTGTAATTATCTTGACTTGTGTTGCTCGATGCTGTGGTCAGGATTGGTCATTGATGTGAGCGTTGGAGACTAGGGAGCATGAGACAGCATTTCAATCACAGTGAAGACAGGGGAGAGGAGAGCCGAAAAGAGCGATTAAATTTAGTGTGTGACAGATGAGAGGAATAAAACGACATGCACTCCTCTTGATATGAATAGACAGTATTGATCTGCACACAGGATGGCACTGGGCCTCTCCCTGTTGTTTTCTCCAGCCCCTCACAAGTATTGACCCCCTGTCTGATTGATTTTGCATTTGTTGTATGCAGTGTAAAGGGCACTTGTTATCTCTTTCTAAAATTGCATTTGTGGTAGGTATTATAAAGGCACTGTGTAAGAGATACTTCAATTTTGCACTTTGTAATTTGTTTGTATACATTTATACTTTCTAATACTGGTTCTGTTTATGCCAGATTTTTTTGTGATACTGAGTTTCTTTTTATTTACCAGAGAGTGACATGATAGCTAACCACCTTATCTAATTGCTCAAAAAAAGGAAGTGCAAATGTATTTTTCTCTTCTAGTTCTCTAAACAGACATCAGGCATGTACAATAATTATAGGAGCACTATGTAACTTTATTATAACTTTTTGCTTGTTTTCATGGCAGTATTGATGCTTCCTTTAGGATTTTCATTTTCAGGTCATATTTGTCAGTAGAGTATATGTTTTTCAATGTGTTTGAGCAATCAAAATACTTATAGTTAACTGAATGCTATTTAGATGTTTCATGCAAATTACTGAACATCCCAGTTAAAGCAATAATGACGCAGTGTACTGTTAAATAACCAGGAAATGCTGTTGTTTTTTTTTGCAGATATCTGATCATTGACATTATCACATGTAGACAGAGACAAAACACGGGGCAAGAAGCCTCACATGGGACCACGTCTAATATACATGAAAAGTAAGAGGGTCCAATTCTGGGCAACAGACCCTTTTGTCACAATATTATGTTGTTATGTAAAAGCCTAATCTCTCAACTCTAACAGTTTTTAGGCGAAATGTCACTGTGTCAGAGCCAGACTAGTTTGTCCTGACCTACAGTAGTTGGAATCTCAGCTGGTCCTGCCCTTAAACAGCTCCCTGTCAGCACGTCACCTGGGCTCGCCAAGAATGCAAAACATGTACAACGGCAAAACTTTTGTCACTACACGAACACATCCTTTCACCTCCTCATAACATATGAACGTGAAAGTTGTAGTTGTAGCTGAATGTTTGTTCATACATGGTTATTTTACTAGTGTTTTTCAGGCTTGTTAACACAGCAATAGAATTTGAAGTGTGATGTATTGCTGAAGTAAACATGGACGGTAAACAATGATATTGAAACCAAACCATACAGAAGAATATTCCTAATTCTAACTGTACAATATAGTAAAAATTTGCTGTTATTTTGTATTATGAGTCACAGAAATTCATAAACATTTCCACAGCTCAAATCTTATCATTATGCAAACAAATAAAAAATAACTAAAGTTTTCTCACTAGTACAAAGATAAAGCACTCATGATAAATGTTGACCCCCAAACCAATTTTTGCGTCTGTCATGTATTGAGTCATAGGTTGATATGGTAATTATCATGACAGGCATTTACACAACCGTGAGAAATCTTAGATGTGCAAATAATTCCCATAATTTACACTAAAAGGACCACTCTGAGGTCATTAGAATTAGTCTGGCTTTCTAAACCACCTTTTTTAGCCTCTCTCCCATCAATTTAGCTACATTTACATATTTCAAACAATACCAAATTTGCATTTTCTAACATACATATTAAAAGTAGTGCCATTTTCCTCCATGCTCTTTCTAGTAGTTTTTCAAGACTAACTACTCTCTTCTATTCCATATATTTTGTACAGGACAAAATGCTGTTTATAAAATTGAAGTTTAGATTACCTGTGGCAATTTACTCAAGGTTAAAAAAGTGATTTGCTCTGTTATCCCCTTTGTATTGCTTTATAACTGTTCTTATCTCCGTGCTATTGAGGAATGCTGCAGTGACAAAAAGAAAAGGCAAACATTCAGCCAGATTGCCTTAGGGAAGTTCTTATGGGAAATCCCATTCCCTCCTCACATGAAATTGTTCGTAGCAACAGTCTTTATGTATTCCCACAGTGAGACTAGGAAATCTGCATTAGATGAACAGTGGGGAATTGGTAATGGTTTGCCTTATGTTGTGCTGCCGTCTTCGGGGCTAGGCTTTGTTGTAGAATAAAGAATACTGTTTAACCTATGTATGCATTGTTAACACGGTATTATAAGAAAAGCTATAGGATTGTAAATGTTAAGGTAACCTTGCAACTCTGTAGTAGGAATCTGTATTTATTGGATTTATCTGAGGAAAAAAAAGGTATGCTTTAAAAAAAAATTGCTCTTGAAACCTAGCATCTTGCATCATAGAGGAGTGGATCAATGTTCAGAATTCAATAAAGGTTTTGGAAAACCACACTCCCTGAGACATACAAAAGATATTGGTTAGTTTTCAGGACCTTTTCGACTGTTTTCATCTTAAATCTAATTATATAACTAAAAACTAACCACAAATCTCTCACTGTAGTGCAAAGAAAAAGTACACATGATCAATACTGAGCCAAAGAAATTCCAGCTTTCATACATTACGTATAGTATTGTGACAAGTCTAATGTGAAACCGTGCTCAATTTTAACATATGGTGACCTAATCACACCTGATTTGAGCATGCACCTTGGCTGTCTGCACTGTGATGTATGACACAGTGTTAATAATTGGGCCACATGATGAAGAGCAGGCTGCAGTGTGAAAAGGAGAGGTGAGACTCTGTCCCTGTTCTGGTGCAAAGTGGTGCAGGTACAGCAGCAGCAGGTTCACTCTGCAGGGGACAGCCTCAGTAAAGTCACCCAGGAACTGTAGCCACTGAACAGATAAATAACACTGTAATGTCCATATAGAGAACAGTGGTTGAGCTTGCAGGGCCAGCAGTGCACGGTGATAGTGCTGTGAGAATATATTCAGGCTGATTAGATCCCTGTTATATGCAACATTTTGAGGGCTTTTCTCATTCACAGGATACAGTATTCAGTTTTCAAATGTTAATCACAACATTCATCATTCTGACGAGACGAGATGAGACCCAATTTCCTTAAAACAAGATGAAATGCAAGATTGGGTCCATGAGAACGAGACAAGATGCGATTTAAAAATATTTCCTGATTTATAAATTTCATGATTTAGTTTCACAATTTTTTTACTGACTTGATTTCATATTTTATTTCTATTCTAATAATGCTTTTTGGAACATTAAGAGATGTAGCTCACCAGTGTTTAGCCCCTTTTTGTCCAACCCAAATGTAAACACGTGGGGAAAAGATGTCTCATGTGTGAACAATCATGAGATCTTGTGACAGAGATGTTAAAAGATGTAGTATTTAAGTTGTTAATTGCTATGGCAACAATTCTATCTGACAATCTTTTATGATTTTTAAACTGTAAGAATATTTTGTTTATCCTTTTTTTCTGTAGGCTGTATTGGAGAAGAACCATAGCATAAAATGGGGTGAGAAAAGGATAGAGGTACATGGACAGGGCATGGGAGTTGAACCCATGATGCAGCGGTATGCAACACCCTAAACCACTCCACCACTGAGCAGCAAATTTGTGTTACCTTTCAAACAGTAATACAGCTCTTGAATTGACCAGTCGACCTTGTTTCTGTTGAATAATTTATCTGTGAACAATTAGCCCGAAGCATATTTTTAATAGTAGAGACAGTGGCAGACAGTGGAAGCCCTGTTTGGTGTGGTTTGTCATGTGCACAGAGCCTGAAACATGCTTCACACAGACACACACAGATCTCGCAGTGAGGCTTTATGCTGGAGGCAGAATCTAGCTATTTCCAGAAACATGAAGCAGAAGCGCTGATTCCATCCATCACTAAAGACCTAAGGCTGCGCACCACGATGACGCCCTGACAACATTTCACCATTTTTACACCAGTTTATATGTGTTAGCTTCTCCTCATGGGTCCAGCCTTTTCATTTTACCTTTACCAACGGTGACCAAAAATATCTACACTTTTATAACTGTCTGTATACATACTAGGGCTTTGCAAATAATGAAATATATAATCATGATTTCAGTTGTTACTTTAATCAGTTTCAAATATTGTCACAAAACTAAACATTGCTGCCAGATTTTAGTATCTGTTTATACTTTCTCTACAAGTTAATTTCAACAGTATAGAAGTAATCATTATTATAATAGTGGTTATAGTATTTGCCTTAGTCAAGCAGTTCTGAAATGCTCTGGTATTTGTGAAGTCCACCTCCCTGTTCCCTTGTAGGTTCATAATAGGAAATGCACGTGTTATCTGTACAGCGAGCAGCATATTAATAGAAAACATAGACAAACAAACTCTGGGCACGCGCTCAACCCCTGCCTTTTCTCTGATATGTTTGAAGACTGAGTAATACATGGTAATACAAACCAAATTGGATTCTGAATGGCCTCCATGAAAATCTGTTATCCAGTGCATTTGTTGAAGAAAAGAACTGGCTAAACACGCTCATTTGCAGAAAATTGCTTTGATTTTTTTTTTCTTTTTTTTTTTTCAAATTGCTGGTAACCTTCAAGGTTAACAAGAGTAGCAAGAATGACGAACGCAATAAGAGACAATCATGATATGACCAAGGAAGTGTACACAGGTTTTATACAGTATGTTAGATATACTAATTAAGTTTTGTCTAAACTGAACTATCCCCATACAGAAAAGCAAATGTCAACAGACCAAGTTACAGGTCAGATCTGTGGAGAGGCAACAAATAAATAAAAATAAAAATTAAATAAAAATTAAATAAAATTTAGAGTTAGGTTAATGTCACACTGTAGAACACCGGAACTCTAAAAAACGATCAAGATTTGAGATAATTTGATTAAAGCCCAACCGTCATCACTCTGTCAGATCTTCTAGTGTATCTTGAATGAAATGAGTCAATGGTTAAAGGATAAAAACATACCTGGAGTTGTGTTTTCATTCACGCATGTTTGAGTAATTCTTTATTGTTAGTCTAACTCAAAATGCTCTGTTCCACCTTGTGATGTCATGAAGCAGTAGTTTTCAAGTTAACAGCAACTATTATCTTTAGTTCAAGAGAAACGGGCAATTTCAGGGTTGGAATCATCAAAATGATTCTAGCAAATGTTTTTGGAGTTTGAAAACACAGAGGAGCACTTCCTGTATTACCATAAGGGGAAGAACTAAATAGGTAAAATATTTAGTTTGTGTATTTTGGTCACATTTCCCATCGTGACCATTACCAGCTCTGTCCATCTTCCCCTGTGGGTAATGGTCTTTAGCTTGATTGCAAATGACTGTTTACATCAGGACACTGTTTGTTAATGGACTACAAGGCTTTATGCCACAGAGCCTGATGTGTACCGAGGATTAGAGAGGCAGTAAGTGTGTGCCCAATGCATTGTGGGATTTACTCAGACAAGGATGCAATTAGGCCCATTAGAAGTGTTTGTCCTGGCTGTGTTTCTCTCCGAAACTGGTGTTACGCTTGATTTGGACAAACCATCCAGGGAATTTACTCTCTTCTCCATCCTCCGCCATCCTCACGACTCACTATGTCTTGTGAATGGGCCCTGTTGTTCAGCTGTTGGTAAATATGCTGGGCCTCGACTGAGTATAAACAATTGTGTAAGCATAAAGACAGACAAATAAGAAAGGCAAAGTGGTGCGGAAAGACAGAATGAGTGTGAAAGAGTAAATACGGTCTCAGAAAAGTGGTTTGTGCCAAGTGACAACACAAAGAGGTGGTTGTGAGGGGGAATGAAGCAGCTTTGTTGGTCTCTGATGTTAACATCGTGCTAACTTTCTTTTAAAGGGACCTTATACATTAGAATACATTGACATTACTAATAAAGATGGCTGCTAAATGTAACTATAATCTATGTAGAATACACAGTGAAAATGTGTTTAGAACTCTGACAGGACAGTAAATATAAGTCTCCTAAAAATCCAAAGTAGTAGTAGTAGTAGTAGTAGTAGTAGTAGTAGTAGTAGTAGTAGTAGTAGTAGTAGTAGTAGTAGTAGTAGTAGTAGTGGTAGTAGTAGTAGTAGTAGTAGTAGTAGTAGTAGTAGTAGTAGTAGTAGTAGTAGTAGTAGTAGTGGTAGTAGTGGTAGTAGTGGTAGTAGTGGTAGTAGTAGTAGTGAATTTGTGCATAATCTTTGTCTATTCTGCAAAGTTAAAACAAAAAACACAACTGTATTCAGGAAAATGGTAACTATTGTTGCTGGTTTAGCCAACCATCACAAGGTCATGTGGTGCATTTGAATATTGCTTAGTTAAAAGCTTTTCTTTGACATGTGTAATTGTTTCTTACACAGTAGAGCGAGGCTGTGAAGATCACGCTCTGAGCCCAGGGAGCACAACAAAGAAAATTGCCAACGTAGCCAAAAGACGGTGGAGTTGTACCACGGAAGCTGCTCCATTTCTTCAGATAGTCAGAAGAGGAAGGAGGGAGAGATGAAAGCTGTTTACCTTAGAGCTCTTGGGTAAAGCAAGTGATCGTGGTGGAGGAGAGAGCAGAGGGAAAGGAAAAAGAAGGGAGAGGAGTGTGTGTGTGTGTGTGTGTGTGTGTGAGAGAGAGAAGGGAGTAGAAGGGAAAGGGGAGAAAGTGAAAGGACTGAGAGAGAAAGAGGGTCGGGCACTTTAAACTGAGCTGGAGACCTCCCACAGCAGGGTGCATTGCAGTGCACAGGGACAAGGAAAAGGTTTGAACTGTAGCCTGAACTTTACAAATACTGAGCCACTGCAG
Source organism: Scartelaos histophorus (assembly GCA_000787155.1). Classification (NCBI taxonomy): domain Eukaryota; kingdom Metazoa; phylum Chordata; class Actinopteri; order Gobiiformes; family Gobiidae; genus Scartelaos; species Scartelaos histophorus. The sequence goes on from KN506449.1 coordinate 11,697, forward strand.
AGAGGAAGTGAAGGAAGGAAAGTTTAAAGGGAGGAACTATTAAGGGAAAGTGGAATCTTGGGAAGGAGGTTGATTCATTTTTATTCCATACTGAATAGTGAAAATGTCACATATTATGCAACACAGATTTTTGGTGCTTGTAATCATGTTTAAAAGTTCCTTCCTCAGCCAAAAATATTTAAAAGTTTGAATAATTCTGCATAATTTTGAGGCCATCACTATATCAGACCACCACTTCCCTTCATCTTTGGATTTATGTCATTTTATTTATATTTGCACTCAAATTTACACTCACTCACACATCAGAACATCCAGGTTGCAATAGATACAAAAATGTACCCAAGGCATTTGTTTTCAGCCTTTTTAAAATTATTTTTTGAAGCAGATGTATGTGTTTCATTTGCAAGTCCCAGCATGTCTGGAGTTTAGCCTTAGCTTCTAGATGTGTCCGATGGTTGCGTAGCCCACCACTGTGACCCGTAGGGCTCTCTGACCAATCAGACTTCAGAGTAACTGCACTGGAGCAGAGCGAGCTGAAGCCGTTTTTAAGACAACTGAAGGAATTTGAGCTGAGAAAAAAATGGTCTGAAATATAGGTGAAAATCTGACCTTTGTGAAAGCTCGTTGCCCTTTCACATTGCGCTCTATGCATAGACTGTAAAAAAGTGGACTAAGCGAGTGTGACATTACCCACAGCGTTCAGTGCCACACAAGTCAAGCTCGTGATGCTAACACTTACAGTGAATTTGGAGCCAGACTCTATGTTATGAATAGGATTTTCTTTTGATAGACAAAATAGAGACCAGGTACAGTGGGTCTTGTGATGCTAACACTTACAGGAGTGAATTTGGAGCCAGACTCCATGTTATGAATAGGATTTTCTTTTGATAGACAAAATAGAGACCAGGTACAGTGGGTTAATATGAACATTTTAAGACCACAGTTGCAAGGCTCACTGCAGCAGTTACAGAGGAGCCACAAGATCCCATTGTAAGTGAATTGGAGCCAGGGTCAGAAGAGGCCAGAAGAGCCTCCTGGTGAACTTCCTATTTGGAACACGGGGGCTAGCACGTTAGCTATGGCCATTCACACATACTGTCTATGGCTCTATGGGAAAAGTGCTTTCTGGGCTGGGCAGATTCTATAATAGCGCCAAGTTCACTGGTCACATTTGTGCTTTTCAAACTGACCATGATCCTGTGATTAATACAATGACTTTGACTTATGAAGGTTATTAATATAAGCTGATTATGTACTTGCATATGCGGCCATTAGTCAAGCTGAGTCTTAGTGCCCTGGAACTAGGTGCTTTTAAAGTGGTTGTTTACACGATTGCAGCTGAGCAAAGTGTGTTTTGCGTTAGCTGTTAGTTGTAAAAGCAGCTCTTGGGATCAAAATGAGACTAGTCTTTCTGCATATAATAACATCATATTGTTTGAGAATCAGGAACCACGTTGTTACCAAATGAAAAAAAAATTGTTTTTGTATCAATAATGTTTGTCTAAATTTAAGTCTTTAAGATTAATCATGCTAGTTGATTTTAGCTTTACACTGACCCAAAATGCTTTGAAAATGCTTTGGAAATTCTTTTGCAGCAGAGCAGGTGCTCTGTCAAAACTGTTTTCCAAAATTTCCAGTTTCATTGCCTTAAACAAATGTCTCATGATTGGAATTAGGTTATATTTACCAGTACATATTGCTTTAATGTGTTTTTTTACCTTAAATAATACAATTTCACATCATGGCTATGATCTCCGCCTCTGCTTGGTATAATTTGTTGTTCAGTATCAGTTGGATGACACTCACAATCTAGTTGCAATAAGGCAGAGATCCGTGTCATAAAGCTGTATTAAAACCCTTAGTCAGGACAACAAATGAGGCAGGGGAATTAGCTTCTTTTCAAGCGTGTCATGAAAGCTATTTTTAGACCTTTGCCGCCGCACAGTGCCCCATAAAAACAATAGAGATGGTGTGTTTAACAAAGGGTGTGTTCAGGGGCAATGCATCACTGTAGTAAATTTGGGCCTTTGATAAAACTAAAAAGAGCTGCTCTTGACATAGACAAATTGGCTCCGGCGAGCCGGAATGAAAGACTTGTTATGGCCCATATGTAAAAACACATGCTTGGGGTACATAGACTTGGAGGTAGACCAAGCAGTAACTAATCACTCAGACGGCCACTTGGCCTCACATTAGGCATGCAGGACACTCACAGCAACACCACTAATTAGTCCACTGGGCCATTAGATTTACAATAGTCTGCTACAAACTCTGGCTTTGGATGTTAAGCTGAGTGAGGCAACCCCAACACAACTTTTCAGCTCCAATGGAGTAGCTCAGTTGGTAAAGTGGTTGTCCACTGATCCAAAGGTTGGCAGTTTCAACTCCCACTCTAGACACACTAGTGAACATCATTTGTTGAGCGGTCAGATCCAGTGACTCACAGATTGGTGGTGTGATTCCAACTCCCACAGATGAATACTGAAACTGTGTCCTTGGGCAAGACATTACACTGGTGTGTGAATGGATGTAATGGGTAAAGCACTTTGAGTGCCCTGAATGTGGAAAAGTGCTATTTAAAAATGTGATCATTTAATTGAACTCGTTATATTTGACAAAAGCAAATGCTAAAGCCGTATGCAGTTTAGTTGCAATCTCATTTTAGTATGATAATTTTGAGAAGAAACGCAATTCAACAGTTTTTCACCATGATTATCGCAACAACCAAACTGTCAAATTCTTGATTCAGGATTATCATCCATATAAGTGTCAGGCTTTATGGAGTTTAATTGTACTAAATCATTCTTATTTTACGTTGTTGGTGTTTTCAAGCATTTACAGTGAATTATGCTAAGATGTGTGGACAGACATAGCTCTTTTTAGTATAAACTACCAAACATCAGTCTTATAATTCCTATGGGTTTAAAACAATGTCCCAGAAACATCACATCCTATTTACTGTTGATGTCAAAGCCCCAAAGGTATTTAACCTCATGTTTCACTGTCTTCATCATCAGTGTCATTTTATGTCCACACACTATGGCAAGCAGTTTTAACATTCAAATGCTAAGTCTGACCATCCAGAATTAACACGAAACAACATTTAGAGATATCTGTAATTCAGTTTTGACTAGGCAAAATGGAATTACAGATATCTACAATTATGTCATTGAAAACGACATTCAGCTCTTCACACATCATAAATGACAATTACAGATATCTATTATTCAGTTTTGACTCGGCAGATTGAAAGTTGAAGATATCTCAAACGTCATTAAAACATCATGACGCAGAAAGCACTACGTTATCTTTAGCTATGAGCATCAGTCTGTCCAAAAAGCCATTTTTCTGTAAAGCTAAACAACCATCAGGGTTGAAACTAGTTTTTGTCATGAATATCATTTTCAACGAATGCTTCACTTGACTGCCTTAATAAAAATACTCTAAGATGCATGTTGGCTATCTTGCTGACAAATTAACCATTAACAGCCAGGTGCCATGCAGAAATGCTCCCACCTAATTTGCATTCAGATATCTGCAATGTCATTTTGCCTGCAAGCTAAATGTTAAAGGGAGAGTTGCTTGTATCATTTTCATATTGCATACAACTCATGTTACCCACTATTTACTCATATTTGTGCACGACTGTACTGTCTAAGCTATAGGAGCCTTCATCATTGTGTCTTGGAAACAGGCAAAAAGAGTAGTGTTTGTTGGAGTTGTTCATCTTAAGTCTTGTCTCCCTGGGTTACTGGGTTGCTAGGAAATGATTGGTGAGACTGGCATCACCAAATCATCCATGTGGGCACAGCATCCTGCTTTATATCATAGCACTCTCAGACATTGTAATTAAACTTTTATCAGAAGAGTTTAAAGTATGTTTTTTATTCATTTCTGTTACTGCAATTATCATCAAAATGTGTAGATGACAAACACCACATAATGAATTGTTTATTGTCTTGGTGATGAATTAGTCTGTTTGTCTGCTGCTGATGATAGATTGATTATGAAAGACCCGGCCGTATACAATTCAAAGAGGGTGCCACTCTGAATGCCTGGTGTTTTTGTTTTGGTTGTATATACAGAAAGATAGGGAGAGAAAGGAAAAAAGAGTGGAGGTTGGAGGCGCCAGCAAAGAGGATATGTCTGGCAGCTGTGTCATTTTTCAGAGTAAAGGATTATGGGAGAATTACAGGCGAATGAGCAGAAGGACCCCCCCTACACATGCACGCACACACACACACGCACACACACACACACACACGCACACGCACACGCACACGCACACGCACACGCACACACGCACACGCACACACACGCACACACACACACACACACAC
>KN506452.1:0-11817 GCA_000787155.1 Scartelaos histophorus
AGAAGTATTAGCTCCCTCTTACATTTCAACCTTAAAAGGGGTCACATTTTGCAACAGGATGGTGCTCCATCGCATACTTATAACTCTACATCAAAGTTCCTCAAGGGGAAGATCAGCAAGGTGCTCCAGGACTGGCCCAGTCACCAGACATGAACATCACTGAGCATGTCTGGGGTAGAATGAAAGAGGAAGCATGGAAGGCAAAACTAAAGAATCTTGATGAACTCTGGGAGGATGTAAGACGCTTTCTTTGCTATTCCTGATGACTTCATCAACAATTTGTATGAATCATTGTCGAACCGCATGGATGAGTCCTTCAAGCTCATGGAAGTCATACAAGATATTAAATATGGATCTCACAGCACCACTACTTAATTCACTGAGGTTATGCAACATATTTTTGTATTTGAAGTAAATTATTTGTTCAATTTTCTGTAGGCGACAAGACTCTTGTCTTGCCAAAATCTGACCTTTCTGTGTTCTTTAAATGATCAATCTTTCTTCAGTGAAGCAAATTTATCTTAGTATATTGAGCATAATTTGGGAGGGTTTTAGCTTCATACGAGACATTTCTAAAACCAATCGATTAATTTAAAGTCAGGTTATAACCTTTTGTTTCTACAAAATGGATAAGCGATAAGACTTTTGTCAGGGACTGGAGTGTGCTTTTTGAAAAGAGAATCAGTCTTTATATATTATCAATATAAAGAAAAAACTACTGCAACAAATTGTCTATTAGATCAATACCTTGCCACAACCACAACAAGGTGCCTTTTTATTTGATTTCTAATTTGCTTTTATCACAATAACCTCACTTGAATTTAAGTAATTTTCACATGCTACAAATAATTGCTAAAATCTACCTCCTCTATTGTCTTAATCATAATTACTCCTAAAAGGGCTTCATGCTGAGTCTGTATGCTATTTATATCTTTGTTTACACTAGATGTCAGCCTCTGTCACTACATTCTTGTTTTTCTCAAATATTATGATATCAATTTCACACAGTCGGATGAAAGATTTCACAGTTAGGAAGTTGCACAATTCTTTGTTGCATACATAATTGGACAGGTGAGAACGTGCAAAGCTGAAAATTGTATTGTATTATAAATCAGCCTTTCCACAGCCTATTATTATTAAGCTCTGCTTCATCCCAAAATATTCAATATAATTTCCCTTCAGCCAACCAAAATAAAGCTAACTTTATTTCCTTGAGCAACTGAGAAAATCAACCCATTTTTTGTAAAATGGTCGATGATCCTCTATTTGAACTTGCAAGGTTATTCAAATTCTTGTGTACTCGCTCATAAGGTCTTATATATCAGAGTACATCACTTTGCCTTCTACTGCACATGCCTCCTGCAGAAAGAGCTGCTGTCCTATCTTGTAAGTAAGTCTAAATGGCATTACCATCCATCCATCTTCTCCCGCTTAATCCGGCTGGGTCGCGGGGGCAGCACGCTGCCCATTACACTGTGCACCAGACCCAGACCCTATGAACCCCTCTGCAGGTGGTGAGCCCACAGGAGGGTGGGACTCCCTGCCGGTCCCTTGTTGTAAACTGTTCATAGGGTGTTGCATGTTTTTGGTTGATGGGGGAAACCGGAGTACCCGGAGGAAACCCATCCAGACACGGGGAGGAAACATGCAAACTCCACACAGAAAGGCCCGGGCGACCCGGGGATCGAACCCGCAACCTTCTTGCTGTGAGGCATGAGTGTTGCCACTCAGCCACCGTGCCGCCTAATATTACCAAATATTCAAAATGTCCCAGAGGCGTATTAAACTCAGTCTTCCATTCATCTCCCTCCTTAATGCAGACCAAATGATAAGCATTCCGCAGGTCCGACTTTGTGAAAATGGCCGCATCATGGAGGGAGCTGAAAGCAGAATCAATGAGGGGAAGGGGGTATTTGTTTTTGACAGTGATATCGTTTAAACCCTAATAGTCAATGCACAGGTGCAGAGTATGGTCCTTCTTGTCAACAAAAAAGAAACCTGTCCCGACTGGAGAGGAAGAGGGGCGAATGAGACCAGCGGCTAAAGAATCTCAAATATAGGTCTCCATAGCCTCCCTCTCAGGCTTGGAAAGATTGTACAGCTTACTGTTAGGCAAAGGTGCACCGGGGATTAAATCAATGCCACAGTCATATGGTCTATGAGGGGGCAGCGCAAGGGCACGATCCTTAGAAAAAATGTCCTGGAGGTCATGATAACAGGGTGGAACTAGAGACAAGTATTTAGGTTTGGAAACGGGTGGAGCGCCTGAACTAGTGGGTTTGGCAGAATGTAGACAGTGATTGTGGTAGATAAGACTCCAGTTAATAATGGATTGCTTGGACCAGTCACTGTGTTGATTATGCAATTTAAGCCAAGGGAGTCCTAAAACTAGCGGAGAGGAAGGTGAGCTGACTATGTACAAAGAAATTGTCTCGTGGTGGGTACCAGAAAGCAGCAAGGAAACTGGGGAGGTGCGATGAGTGACTTTAGCCAGTAGTTTACCATCTAAGGCAAACACCTCTTGGGTTCGGAAAGAGTTTCAGAGGGGATGTTACACTGGGAAACAAAATTACAGTCAATAAGGCGGCACGGTGGCTGAGTGGCAACACTCATGCCTCACAGCAAGGAGGTTGCGGGTTCGATCCCTGGGTCGCCCGGGCCTTTCTGTGTGGAGTTTGCATGTTTCCTCCCCGTATCTGGATGCAACATGCAACATGCCCCTGTGACCCTGACTCCTGACCCCTCATCCCTGTGACCTGTGGGACTGCGGATGGAAATCAGCTGTATAGCTACAATCCAGCGTGTTTACATTCATGCTTGTCATGTAAGTTCATTAACATACAATTATCAGCAATTGGCCAAAACGTGTCTTCCTTGATTGCAGTACATGCAAAGTCTGAAGTAAAAGTGACTCATGCGCTCCTCAGGACTGAGCCACATTCTTCTCAAGTGCATTGGTTCCACGGAGTCCAGGTTGAGAGAAGCAGGAGTCGGGGCAGAGGCAGTGGTAGATGGCTCCAGTGCAGCAGGTGTGGTCTAATGAGGCAGCGGGGAATAAGAATTGGCTGAATGAACGCCTCTCCTAGCTGTTCTCTCTGCTGATTGTCTAAACGTATGGCTAGGGAAATCGACTACTCCAGGGAAGAGGTCTCATCCTGAGCAGCTAGTTGGTCTTTAAGCTCCTCATTCAAACCCTGGAAATATACCCCCTGCAATGCCTTTTCATCCCACCCCGTCTCAGCAGCTAGAATACGAAAATCTATGGAATAGGTAGTGACTGAACCTGTACCCTGACGAAGAGACAGAAGGCAGAAGACAGATTACTTGAGGTCTTTAAACTGGATCTGATCAGGAATGAGCTGCAGGTGCCACTCTGCCACAGGAGCTCCAGCCACGCCCCGTCACACCAGCTCTGCAGAAAAACAAAATCAAGAAAGGGAAGGGGAACAAACGCAGGACCCTAACAGGGACATTATCTTCACTCATAATTTCCAATTAGCTCAGTAGTTAACATCTACTTTTAATATGCAAAATTATAGACCCTTTAAAATGTGTAAACAAAATCATTCTAGTGCACGCTGCATGCTGTGTTGCCTGCAGCTCTCCTGATGTGGAGACCTGAGCCCTGAAGAAAAGCTTTGCTCATCTGCCCAAGAACATTTGTTTTGAAGCAGACAGAGCAGCATCTACCATCTCTCATGCCTACACCACATACTGACGGACAAAAATGGCTGCTACTAAGATTTAATATAGCATTGTATGTGATGGTACAGATAAAATGTAGAACCATATGTCATATATGAGCTTAGAGGAATGATGTTACAGATATACTGCAGGCCTACAGGCAGTGAGCCTGAAGCAAAGCTTTAAAGACATACAAACATATAATTCTGCTTCAGTGTTTTCATCAGTACATTGGTACTGAATATGCCTTATGCTATTGAAGTATTGCATAAGAGGCAGAAACAGCTCTCTTAGTTCACATAAAAGTTTATAAACTCGCTTCAGGTGGATTTTAATTTATATGCATGACATTTTAGTGATGGGATATTTGGCTATTTCATGGGATCCAAATCTTTTGGATTTGTTTGCCTCAAAGAGCCATTCAAAAGACTTGTGCTTTTACTACAGTAAACTAATCACTGAAAGAGTGATTAAGAGGCTAAGATTTGATCCAAAAGCTTCAAACTGCTTGTGGGAGTGTGTTGGGTTCGAAATGATTTAATATTATGCATAATCTAAATAAAATGTTCCACTACAATAATAGTAATTAAATGACAAAATGTTTTTATGATGCCAAATGTGTGTGTGTTTGTGTGCACAAGCCTCTTACTCATGTGGCTCACACACTGTTGCTTCTGTACTGCTCTGACCTTCGGACTACACACCTGCATCAAGAAGACACAGATGAACAAAACCAGGCCATGTCGACACTGTACATGAGAACTGGTTCTCAGTGGACCTGCCTGGATAAATAAAGGTTCATGTTATTAGGAGTTTTTTTGAGACCAAGAGTTTGTTTTTCATACCTGACAGTTCACTTCATACAACATATAAAGAGTTGCCACATGGCTATAAAAAAACGGAATAAAACTCCTCAGTCCCACAGCTCTGTCTCATAGTCATGCACTAATCTAATTTGACAGATTTTCTGCACAAAGCTACCATCCACAAGTTTATTACATTTTTTATTTATTTTTTTTACCACAAGATGGCGGATATGAAATCTGTTCCCTCCCCTTACCTGGAATTTATTCATTCTTACCTGTGCTCTTTCATCTTCTACCTATGCCAAAGCTGGCACATTATAGGTAAATTCATATTTCATAAGAAGTAAGAATTTTGAAGGAGTTTGTTCTCACCAGAAGTGTATTTGAAGGGCAGATTTTATCCTAACTGTGCAATATGTATATTTGTTCTGTGGATATGCCTTAAATGTTCCATAGTATGACATTAAACATTAAACAGCTCTACCTTTCATTTATTCAGTCACAGATGGTTTTATAACTCAAAAATTCCTAGAAAAACAGGCATTTTGATTGTGAGCGAAGTCGCCTCCCCACAGATCTGACCTTGGTGTACTTAAGTCTCCATGAAGATAGAAAGGTTTAATGCCGTTACATACAAAGCAATTACGTTTCCATAAACAAACACACAGACCTTCCACCTGAATAGTTATGCACCTTTAAATTAAAACTTCACCCAGTCTTAGTTTTTTCAACAGATTATAACATGGATAACCTGAGGACAAGTAACGGTCTAGAGAGTTTGGTTTTTTTTACGTTGGACTCTGTTGGAGTCCCTGCTTCCATCCATCAGATGAGAGATTGAGTTTCAGTTAAAACTTTTATTACACCAGATTTCCACTATGACGTCTTTTGTTAATGTTTGTTTTCAAAAGACGTTTTAGTAGTTAACATCATCAGAAAGCAGCAGTCCATTAGAGCCTGTGGATTTCTTCATAACAAGTCCATTTTGACTCCATATAGTAGAAGATTATCAGAAGCTACAGCGACCTTTACTGGATACTTCAGTAGTGTGGTAAGTATCTCATAGAACTAACATTGTGTTAGTAGTTAGCATTTATGATGAAGGCAAATTCTTGATTTCTAGTTTTTATTTTTATGAACAGATATGTTACATATTAAAACACAAATTATATTTGTCAGGGGTATATACAATTTTGAGGCAAGATTTTTTTTTTTTATGAGAGAGATATCGAGGGAAATTCAAGTTTAGCTGGAGCAACATTTGCACGGCACTTCTTGGTCTCCTTTGTGTCTTAGTCAAAGTTCTCAGTGCAGTTTAACAGGAGGGCTGGTCAGGTAGGGTCAGCAGAGCCACAGTTTGAGGGAAGGAACAGTTCGCCAGACAAAAGTGTCCCTTCTGTGAACTGCAGTTCGGGCATCACAGCAGTGTCCAAGGAAAACCCAGTGAATGCAAGAGGAAAGCCTCTGTAACAATTCCTTCTGGAAGGACTTGGAATATTTCCTCTAGGACGTCTTTTGCCACATTTACTGTCACATTTGATCTAAAAAGTCTGTAGAAAATCAAAGGTCCATATCTATGTCCTTATTTATTAATATCTCATGTACGTCTCCTGGATACATGCCAGTATTTTCATCATATTTTGAGCTCTCCTCTTATTTCACCTTCTCATGGAGGCAGGTGACATTTGAACTACATTCTAAACCAGGTCTGATTCAGAGCAGACAGATATACAGACAGGATAATACTGAGCTGCAGGAAATGGCTTGATAAGAGTACTTAGGCTGAATTAACTGAGAGCGGTTAGAGGGAGATGAGTGGGGGGCACAGGCACATAATCCACTGTCTGACTAACAATAGAAAACATTTTAGCTTATATATAGGGATTTGACACAGAAACAATATTTGTATGGTATGGTGTGTCAAATTACAAGTATGCAAGCATTAATCTTGGCCTGGTTACATTTTTTTACATTTTAATTATGCCAAAAAGAGATTAAATATAGATTTTGTTCACAAATAGGCCAAAATTAGGTTTGTTCCTACTAAAAACTGGTCAAAAATAGATAAAATATGTTTGAAATTGGGCAGAAAACTGTCCACATAAGCACATACATAAGACTAGATTAACTTAATGCTATTAAAATTGAAAACTGTAAATAAGATCACCTTGGACCCTGAGTACCAAGAACTTCTTGTACTGTTTTACTATTGTTAATGTTATAGCTTGATATTTACTCTGAGATTCAGGTGTGAGTACTACATCACAATTGTGATACAGTTTCTAGATATGTACAACATTTCCTTTTTGAATTTTATTATCATTCAACATGTATTTATAGATTTACAAGCTCTTAAGATGAATGAACAAATAAATCTGTGTGTTTAATATCCCTGTTTAACATACGTCTTTACGGTGTGTGAACAGCTGTTGGTGAATGGACATAACAAACATGACAAATATGGACTTATCAGGCCAATCAACAAGAGCCTCCAGGAGTCAGTATATTACAAGTATGAGGAATATACAAGTGATACCAACAGTGGAAATGTGATCAATAATCAGAGAATTATATAGATTACATTACATTACACTTTTTGCATTATGTAACTTCTCTGGTGCAGGGCTTCCCCCACTTGCTTGTCTTCCTAGAGATGTCATTGCTTTTCCTGGAATGCTCCACAGTAGGGCATTAAACATATGTCTCAAGGTGGCAGGTGTTGATATTTCTTAAAATGCAGTGGGCCTCTCCACAGATATGTCCTGAAACTTACCATGGTGGCGCCATCTGCCTGTCTCCATGGATATATAAAAGATTACATAGTACCCTTTGATACTGAGTATTTGAAGGATTGATTCCCCTTATGCATTTGTGGGTCTCTATGTCTCAGCAAAGGTCCCAGGTTGTTGGGAAGCCCCCTGGTGGTCAGGTGAGGCAACAGCAACATGTGTTCTCACTTCAAGTCAGATTTATCTAACCGTACTACACAAATTCTTATATCTTGCTAAATCAAAATGCAATGATAAGTCAAGTCATGGTCGATTATTGTCTTATTAGATAAGCTGTGTTCCAGTATAGAGTCTAAAGCTGTTTCGTCCACAGTGCACTTGGCCTTCGACCAACAGAAACTCATTAATGCAGTTTGAGCTTTACATCGCCTACACCAGATCATTACTGCATACTGATAATATGAGAATAAAATAAGATATAACCTTATTCAACCTCAGCAGTATGGGCTACTTGACAACAATTTAGGATCTGTAAACCAAAATTGTACACATTAAAAATTGAAAACAGAATGCAGGTAAAATTGACAGTATATTGATATATTGGTAGTGACAAATTTAACAGAGTTTACTCATATATAGAACAAGATTGAAAATCCCTTCTGGCATATTTGTACCATTTGATTACAAGGCACTGAACCTAAGCTTGTATAATTATTTAGCTAAAATTCATGAATGTTATTTGGATACTTTTGCAAACTAAAATGAAAATAAATGAAATCAAATCCAAACATTTAATTTAGGGATAGTGATCAGGTCCAGAGTTACCAGCCCCTGTCTGTATGTTACTCTATTTTCAATTGATCACATTTGAATGAATAAACATCTCAAGTGTCAGTACACTTATGTTTCATCTCCTGGGATTTGATTAAAGCCTGTGGATATTACAGTCTCTCAAAAACAAATTACGTGTACATTTTACATTGAAATGGCCTTTTTACTCAGGCAGAACCATATCTAATTGTGTATGGCATAGAAATGAGAATCCTGCTTGCAAATGTGGCTACATTAATTTGCAGGACACCCATAGGACCAAGCTCCTATTCGTCCTATTCAGCAAATAATAAAAGTAAGATTGGAATTTCATGAAGCTTGAATAGGTTTGTCAGAGAAAGTTCACAAAATATGACTGTGTACTTATGTTGTAGTTGTATGTGTAATTTTCTCTGGGTTATGCCTGCATGGTCATTATAGATATGACCTCCTATAGTACAGTGATTCCCAACATTTTTTGGCTCTTAAACATTGTGTCATTACCTCCGATTCATGTTATTGGTGTTTCTTTAGTAATTATAAGTCTGTACTGTCTTGTTTTGATCAAATTGATGCCACAATTATCCTACAAACACATACTACAGAGAATATTTGACATTCAAATCCATACTCCCAGGACTCCCCGTACCATAGGCTTCGAAAACTGTCCTTGTGTGTCTTCTTCCATTTTTAATAACAATAAATGATTATTAATAATTAATACAGTGTATATATTGCTTTTTGGACTAAAAAATATGCAGTCTCGAGACTGGAAGAAAAATATTTATGTACTGTAAAAAGGTAAACTGTAGAGGAAGAATACATATCATTTATTATTAATGTTTTGTGGCTCATGCTTGTAGCTTCTTGCAGTACTGATTCAACAAGTGGTTTTGCTCAGGGTTTTGTGCACATTTATCATTCAGAATACATTTTAAAAACTGTCAGAAACTTCAAACTCGTGTTTTGTCAGTACAACTATTAGGTGATTTGTTGTTGTTTTTTTATATAAAAGCTTTACAATAATGATGTTATTATTCATTTCTCAAGATGTGATATCAATATAATTTCAACATTGCAAGATTTTTGTGCCAAGACCTAAAAAACAATATAGTTCATCATTTGTGGATTTTCCATTTGGCATCTCTTTTGTGAATCAGTTACATACACCCCTACTGTCCTTGTGAAATTATTATCAGCGAATGCTAAAAACAAAAACCTGCCTGACCATATGTTCTGGAAAAGGGTGATACTTTTGCACGACTAAATGAATCGTCAAGACTCAGCAAATGAATGGATGTAAACTCGTGGAGCTTGCCGACTTTTGCAGGAGGAGAAGCGGACCTGCCTCGGTGCCTTGTTGCTTGGATACCACCCACGTCCATCCTGCATCGGGCTTATTTCTATTTTTTCTCTCTTTCTGACAATAGCGAGAGATAAGTTGAATGAATCTGATTGCATCACATGTTGTCACACATGTCCATTCTTTTGTTCTTATCTACATTGTATCTTACTGAAGCCCACTCCATCTCTCAAGGTTTTTCAATTTCATTTTTTCCCCTTTCATATGACGCACCTTACATGAGATGCTGCACGTGTTAAGATCGCCTGTTTTTTTTTAAAGGGTTAGTGGAGCACGGTGCATTAGGTTAATGCAGTTGAACTTTACGTATGGAGACAGTTCAACCTTGTAGAGGCAGAAAACAATGCAAGATAGACCTCAAAATGTCAAGAGGAAAGACGCACAACATATTACATTCAAATATGGCCTGAATATAAAGTGGCTGCTATGTTGTTTTGTTGCTCATAGCTTGCAGTATAGCCACTGTATATGTAAATGAAGAGTGGATCAAAGACAGGGAACACAATTGTTGTTGAGAATCAGCTGTTTGCACCGCGACTCTATCCACAAATATGAATTGAACTGAATCAGGCTTTTCTAAAATAGTAATTCTGTACACATCAAATTCTACCTAATTGTTGCCTATGAACCCTATACTATTACATACTATTTCTTAGTATGACTTGTTTTTGTAGCCCATATTTAAAGGAAATGAAATCTTGAAATGAAATTAAAAAAAAAAAAAAGGCCTATGGGGGGAAAAGCAAAGCTTCAAAATCTACTCAAGTGTTTAAAAGAAATGTCAAATATGAAATGTTAAAAAAAAATTAGATGGCAGAGTAACTGTCCTTTAATATTGTGCATGTCACTTAACGAAGTTGCTTATAACAGTAGCTGCTACAGATTATATATCGTCACCTTCCTAAAATAATCGCCAAAGTTGCTTTTTGCCTAAGTTTACTTTGCCATAATTTATGCCATAATTTCAGTTTTGGGGGGAGTTTTTTGTGTTTCCTGAAAAACCTGAAAAAATGACTTATGCGATTATTTTAGGAAGGTGTCGATATTAAGTAGGAACTGTTAATATTTTGTTTTTGTTTTTTGTTTGTTGGTTTGTGTAAAGGGGGCAGATATTACAAGTCTACACTCCTTTTCATTCACATTGATGTATGAGAAAAATAAAATGAAAATGCGTGTTGTCATACGCAAGTAAAGTCTGTGCACTCTTATCAAGTAGAATTACTGATAGATTACTTCTGTTACCTCTGTTTTAAAGTTGTACTATATAAGCTTTCTGATGTGGGCTCTGCTACTTGCTTGTCTCCATGAAGATGCTATTGTTATGCCTGGAATATTATGCTAATCTTAGTAGTATACAGTATGTCGTAATTATGCCATAACTTATAATACAATTTACTATTACCAAGGCACGAAATATCTTGTAGTATCTTGTATTTGTTACTTTTAATTGGCCAAGTACAATGGCAGTTATATGAAAGAAATAGTACATTGTTTTAGTTTATTTTGCATATTGTCCATGTTAATAATTTGATCCTACAGAGCAGCAGTGGGCCACGATGTTGACTATGTAAAGACAAAAGGCCAGCCAAACCACAGTTGTATATGGATGGTACAATAAAAGTCTCGTGAAACATTCAGCACACTGTGAAATAAATATATTTACAAGTCCAATAACGTTTGTGTCTTTGCAGAGGGAGCGCAGAGTCAGCGGGTGAGCAGTTCCAGAGCACGAGGGAGGAAATATGAAAACTACAATCACACAGTAGGTCCAAACTTTCAATGCATTTTATACCAGCAGCAGCTATGTGGATATAGATGTTTCTTTGTGTGTTTCTGTGATGCATCGGAGCTCGACTAACTTTTCTGAGGGTGGGTCTACCAAATCTACAAGCAGATTTTATTGCTTTGCCAGGAATGTTACACAGCATGGCATTAAACTTGCATTTGCTGTTACCACGGCAACTATATAAGGAGATGCAGATTGGCGATGGAATAAAAAGATCTCAATAGATATGTTTTTGCCATACTGTGGAACATTACTAGCAAAGCAATAACATCTCCATGGTGACATACAGATGGTAGACCTTCCATGAGAAAAGTTACATAGTATGCCTTTAAAATTATTTGTGGTATGTTATGAAAAAACAATCTTTTTGGCTTTAATCTCATTGGTAAAGTGGCAAATATACTCATTGTTATAGCAGTAGTAGTGATAGTACTTTTGTAGTAAGTGATGTAGCAGAAGTGATGGACAAATACTTTTACCCAAATACTTTTTATTCATGTAGTCAATAACTGAGTTTGTAAGTACTTTTAAAATCATCTTGCAATACATCTAACAGTATTTACCACTTGCTTTGTGTTAAAACTGTGTAGGATGTGAGAAAAGGAAACCTGCCGAGTGTGAAGCAATAGACTTTATTTA
>KN506456.1:0-10022 GCA_000787155.1 Scartelaos histophorus
TTATTTATTTATTTATTTATTTTGTAGAATGGATTTTACAGTTAAATGTCAAATTTGACAACCTGCACATGAATACAATACTATGACTAGTGACAGGAAGGGCATCTGGCTGAAAAAATATCCACAAATCAAGGCAGTGTAATTCATAGTGGAGATCATGTTCTACTGACATGGTGCTGCTAACAGAAGGTGTTTCTGTGGATTAGCATGCAGGACACACAGGGAGTGGCTGATTAAACACACACTAATGCCTCCAGTCATTAGAACAGTGTCATTTGCACTATTTGTTGCTTTGTTGAAAGACGACGTTTTAATATTTAACACCAGTGTAATGAGAACGGAGCACATCCTGATCTCTGCGCTCTCAGTCAAGTCATGCAGCTGTGGCTCTATGGGGCAGGGGTTTGGCGCCCTCATCTGGACAGAAAAGGGACTTACTAGGAGAGATAGGTTGGGTTTTGTGTGAGTTTAGACCTGGTTTAGTCCTGGTTCAGTCTTGGCTTACTCCTTATTTAGACCTGGTTTAGTCCTGGTTTAGTCCTGGTTTAGTCCTGGTTTAAACCAGGTTTAGACCTGGTTTAGACCTGGTTTAGTTTTTAGTTTAGACTTGGATTTGTTAATGTTTAGACCTGGTTTCGTCCTCAGTTTAGACCTAGTTAAGACCCTGTTCAGACCTGGTTTAGTCCTCATTTACACCCAGTTTAGTCCTGGTTTAGTCCTAGTTTAGACCTGGATTTGTCAACATTTAGACTTGGTTTAGTCCTTAGTCTAGATTTGGTTAAGACCTGGTTTAGACCTAGTTTAGTCCTGGTTTAGACCTGGTCTACACCTGGTTTAGACCAGGATTTGTCAATACTTAGACCTGGTTTAGTCCTTAGTTTAGTCCTGGTTTAGTCCTGGTTTAGTCCTGGTTTAGTCCTGGTAAAGACCTGATTTAGTCCTTAGTTTAGACCTGGTTAAGACCTGCTTAAGACCTAGTTAAGACCTGGTTTAGTCCTGACTTAGTTCTTGTTTAGACCTGGTTTACTCCTGGTTTAATCCTTGTTTAGACCTGGTTTACTCTTGGTTTAATCCTAGTTTAGACCTGGATTTGACAATCCTCCATGAACATACAAAAACACGACCCAAACCTGTACCGTACAACTTCACAAACCTGACGCGATGTGCACAGAACTGTACTCAAAGTTACGTACATGCTGAGTACGTATACTTGTAAAACTGCATGGTAATATTCTAAACTTTTACTACTACAATAACTCCATATACCATTGTACTTTGTAGGAGACAGGCTCATTTTATGTCGTCTTTCTTCGATGGTTTTATTCTCTCTATTCTGTGCCACACTTCTGTATGGGTCCCCAGAGTGTTCACACCTCTCCCCCTCTCGCTCCTCGCTCCCCTCATCCTCCTCTCCGTCTCACAGCAATAACCCAGACACTCGTACTGAGAGATCCATTTTAGTCCAGACCTCGTTTAGTCCCACTTTAGACCTGGTTTAGTCCTGGTTTAAACCTGATTAGTTCTAGTTTAGACCTGGTTTAGAAATGGGTTAGTCCTGGTCCAAGTTTAGACCTGGTTTAGTCTGTGTTTAGACATGTTTTAGTTCTGGTTTAGTACTAGTTTAGTCCTGGTTTAGTCCAAGTTTAGACCTGGTTTAGTCTGTGTTTAGACATGTTTTAGTTCTGGTTTAGTCCTAGTTTAGTCCTGGTTTAGTCCTGGTTTAGACCTGGTTTAGCCCTTGTTTAGAACTGGATTTGTTCTTTGTTTAGACCGGGTTTAGTCCTGGTTTAGTCCTGCTTTAGTTGTAGTTTAGTCCCAGTTTAGTCCTTTAGTCCCAGTTTACTTGGTTTTGTTTTTTTATTTAGACCCAATTTAGTCCTGGTTTGGACTTGGTTTAGTCCTTGTTTAGGCCTGGTTTAGTCCCAGTTTAGTCCTTTAGTCCGAGTTTAGACTTGGTTCTGTTTGTATTTAAACCTAGTTTAGTCCTGGTTTAGTCCTTGTTTAGACCTGGTTTAGCCCTTATTTAGACATGTATAGTCATGGTTTAGTTTCAGTTTAGTCCTGCTTTAATCCTTGTTTAGTCCTGGTTTAGTCCTTGTTTAGACCTGGTTTAGCCCTTATTTAGACATGTATAGTCATGGTTTAGTTTCAGTTTAGTCCTGCTTTAATCCTTGTTTAGTCCTGGTTTAGTCCTTGTTTAGACCTGGTTTAGCCCTTATTTAGACATGTATAGTCATGGTTTAGTTTCAGTTTAGTCCTGCTTTAATCCTTGTTTAGTCCTGGTTTAGTCCTTGTTTAGACCTGGTTTAGCCCTTATTTAGACATGTATAGTCATGGTTTAGTTTCAGTTTAGTCCTGCTTTAATCCTTGTTTAGTCCTGGTTTAGTCCTTGTTTAGACCTGGTTTAGCCCTTATTTAGACATGTATAGTCATGGTTTAGTTTCAGTTTAGTCCTGCTTTAATCCTTGTTTAGTCCTGGTTTAGTCCTTGTTTAGACCTGGTTTAGCCCTTATTTAGACATGTATAGTCATGGTTTAGTTTCAGTTTAGTCCTGCTTTAATCCTTGTTTAGTCCTGGTTTAGTCCTTGTTTAGACCTGGTTTAGCCCTTATTTAGACATGTATAGTCATGGTTTAGTTTCAGTTTAGTCCTGCTTTAATCCTTGTTTAGTCCTGGTTTAGTCCTGGTTTGGTTCTGGTTTGGTTCTGGTTTAGTCCTGGTGTTACGACCCAGCTCGGCTAGGGTGTGGGAAGTAACAAAAAACACCAAGGTGGAAAATGGAATAAATAAGTAATATTTAAGTAACGGGGATGTAAAAGGTTTAACTTAACAAAACACGGTAAAATATGTACAGAACTAAACCAAGTTAAGAAACAACATAACAGGATTAACATAAAACAAGTTTTGTGCTAAAAACGGGTCACGTGAGTTTACAAAAACAAATGATTAACTAAGGGACACATAAAACTAAACCACAAGTGTCCCAAAGAAAATCACAAACCCACAAACAGAATTTAGTGGCCAAATCGAAAAGCACAAACCAGAACGAACTAAACAGAAAACAAGTGTCTCAACACACAAAGTCACGTACAAGTACAAATACAAACAGTGACTCACAAGAGACACATTGACAGACTGGCCACATAGGCCACAACAGGTGCTGGTGATCTCCTTAAATATGGGGAGGAGGCTGGAGGCGGGGCCAGGTGTAGAGGTGCTCCACCAATCAGGGACCAGGGCTCGAGCAGCAGGAACAACATGGCCAGAAAAACACTCAACAATCTAAACTGAAGGCCTGGGGCTGTGACACCTGGTTTGGTCTTGGTTTATTCCTGGTTTAGTCTTGGTTTAGTCCTGGTTTGGTCCTGGTTTAGTCCTGGTTTGTTCCTGGTTTAGTTCCGGTTTAGTTCCGGTTTAGTTCCGGTTTAGTCCTGGTTTAGTCTTGGTTTAGTCCTGGTTTGTTCCTGGTTTAGTTCCGGTTTAGTCCTGGTTTAGTCCTGGTTTAGTCCTGGTTTAGTCCTGGTTTAGTCCTGGTTTAGTCCTGGTTTGTTCCTGACACTATTTCAAAGAACACTCTGATCTGAAGCTCCTATAAGATCCTCTCTCCTCATAAACATTCCACGGTGCTCCTCATCACTCCCCATCCCACCACCACCAGACCCCGCCTCCCCTCACTCCTGTATCCTAGCAACCGCTCCGGTATCCGGCGTGTGCGTACGGAGGGAGTGTGGTCCGGGACCACGAGGAGCAGCCCGAGATTGGGTTGTGGAGTAACGATTGGGTCCGTTTATCCAGTTTTCACAAAATCTCAGCTCTGTGCAAATCTGTCGGGACTTCAGGATAATTGGATGGACATGAAGAAAAACAGCGCCACTTTCTGGAGATAAGGAGTACTGCAAATAATGAATCTAATTAATGGAACTGTAAGGACTTTCATGTTTAAGAAGGTGCCAAAAGTCAAAAGTATCAAAAATCTGTATCAAAACTAGATTTTTATTTGAGAAGGTATTGATAGTAAAAACATTCAAAGCACAGAAATGATCCTGAATGTCAATGTGTTTCAAATGATCTGGAATATAAAAGAAAGTACTAAGATTGAATGCTGAAAATCACATTCTATTATTGTGGTGTCAGAATCGGTATTGAGTTTCAAAATTGAAAACTTTAGTATTGTGACAGAACTACTAGCACCACATCTGAACCTGGGTTGCCCGTGCCTACACCTGCAGTCGTAGTAGTCGTCGTAGTTGTAGTAATCTTAGAGAGCGAATACTATTCATAATATTCATAACAGTAGTGGTTAGTATGGTCCATCAAAGCAGGGTAAAAAATAAAGTTTGAGATAACCTTGATTAGAGGTCTGCAGTAGGTTTTAGCCTCCAAAAGATGAAAGAAATTTGGAAGAAAAAGGAGATGTTGCTCAAGCTGCTTGAAGTTTCCCGGAAATTTATGAATTTTGCATTTTCAAGTCACTTTTTATGGACTTTATGGATTTCTAAGCAACTTTTCTGGACTTTTTATGTTTTTCATGCAAGTTTCAGTTTGTGTTTGCAGAATAAGATGACAAATTATTTTAATACAGCTTATTTATTTGGTTCGCTATAGTATAGGGCATATTTCAACTGTCTTTACAGCAAAAACCGGAGGGTTAAAATTTCAGGGTTTAGTTCTTTTTCACACAAAAAGTGATATTTTAACTATTTGATAGTTAAATGGAGGTTTGATTGTTATTTGCCAGAGTCAGTATGGTTGAAGTTCTTTCAACTTCCCCTCATTCCTCATTCCCACCACTTCAAACTCCCGAAAGAGAAGACCACTTTGAACCAATTTTGTATATAATTTCATCTTAAATGAACTAAAATAAAGTGTAAAAAAAACAACAATTGTGTGTTGTTTAGCTAAATCAGGACAACTCTAAAAGTGATACTCGTTTACTCTCAAAACATTATTATAACTCTTGATTTCAGGAATTTGGTCCAGTGTTACTTAATTAACATTTCCAAAAATATTAAATTAACTCTAGAACAGATTGGACTCATATAAACCCTAAGAAAATGTTCAAACTGATTCTGTGGGAGTCAAATTTAACACTCGACTTTTTGCTGTGCAGCGACCTTTAAATATTAATCAGTTTGCCTGACTAAACTAACTAAAGCACCGACACCGCGTTTGTGCAGCAGCCATAGTATAGTACAGAAGTAGTACTAGTAGCATCATACGTAGTAGTAACAGTGACAGTAGTAGATTAGACGTATTGTGACATTCTAACATTATTACTGTTTCTCCAGAGGCTTCACCTGCAAATAGAAAAGCACAAAGTTCTTCATTTACAGCAAGTGTTTTTCTAGTGCTCATTGGTACTTTGACAGTTAAACACTTTTGAATCAGATGTAGCTGACGTGTTTTGACCTCAACAGCTGCTTTTACACCATCTGTACTGGGGCAAGACACATTTTAGTCAAATTAGGGATGTAACAATAACCAGAATATGATGATATTGTATCGTCAAAAGTCTGACAATAATATCGTGGCCGTCATAATATATCAAATCACAAGTGTCTTTGCTTAAATGAATTGTTGTGGTGCAGTAATAGCTAAAAAAAAAAAGAAAAAAAAAAAAAAAAAAAAGAAGAACAACAAAACATAGACCATGATCCTTTGCTGTTTCAGTTCAGACTATGTGAAGAAATTACTATTATGAAGGACTTTGAAATCGGATTTTTTTATTATAACAGCACCAAGGGTCATCATGGCATTTTAAAAAGAAAAGTAACATCTCCAAAGTAACAAAACTCCACAAAATATCAGAATAAATATCGTACCGTGAGATGCAGATGGGGAAAAAATATCGTAGAGAGATTTGGATATTTACATCCCTAATGTTTAGTTGTTACTGTTATTTGTTCAAAATGTCACTGATCTGAATAAATAAATAAATGTACCAAATGCCCAAAGCATTTTCAAACGTCACTGTTGTTATTATGTAGATTATCGTAATATCGTGAGCTTTCCCAGAATATCGCAGAAAATATCGTACCGTGAGGTTCATATCATGAATAATATTGTATCGTCAGACTTGGATATCGGTACACGCCTAACTCGATACATGGCCTCGATATATCACAGGGTCTAAAAGTATGTGAGGATTGTAAATTAAATCTAACATCTAAATCTTACATACGCTTCCAAATATGGGTCAATGACTTTTCACTCTTTGTTGAATATTTACATTGTTATGTGCATAAATCTATGTTTGACATTTATATGAGGCATTTTGAGTGTTTTTTATGTACATGAATTGTCTACGACCTTAAAAATGTCATGTGGTGCGACAGAATAACCTTAAAATACTTTTATTTTCTAAAACATGGTTGGGATGTTAATCTATGTAATGAGTCATATGAACATGAGATTGAGATTTGAAAAAATGGACACGCTCAGATCATATTTGTTTGAATATTATGGGGAAATATCTATTCAAGAAAGATGAAATTTCATGTGGGACTAAAAACACTTCAGAAAATATGACAAAAAAGAAAGAAAATAAATGATTAGATGATGATTAGATTTAGAGTCATTTTAAAGAAGTTTAAAAATCCTGAGTTAAGGGCGGACGGTCGCACCACATGAACATTTGACACTTTAAGGAGAAAAAACATGCAGAAGAACTCAGGATTTGAGAAAAAAATGATTTTGTTCCATGGAGGGGGCCTATGGATTTTCTGTTCTGATATTGTGTCCTGTATAAATGAAACCATTTTGTAATGAAAATACATGAGCAGTGTGTGCCTGAGGAGCAGCAGCATCACAATCACACACACTGACAGACGGACAGACAGAGCGATGCTGCACACACAAACACACACTGACAGACTGGGAGGTATTTTAGGAGGAGATGTGTATTCATGTTCTAATGGGATGGTTGTTCATTCACAGTAAGACGTCATGGAAAAATCCTTCATCTACAGTCAGAACAGCATCCTCAACAACACACACACACACACACACACACACACAATAGGGCTGCTCCATAATGAAAAAAAATATTATCACAATTACTTTGGTCAATATTGAAATCACAAATATTCAACGATTATAATTTTTTTAGTTGCACGATGCATTTATTCAGCATTTCTCTCTCAAAAAACACTTTGTCATTGATAATTTAAGCAAAACTTTCAAATTGAAAATAAATATAAGCTACAAATATGTGGGTCAATGACATGACATGTGTCCAAATACAATTTCTTTAGTTAAAAAGGTTCAAATTTCACAATAATTCCCCACATACCTGTAGTACCTCTGAGCCCCATGAAACCAAATCATTTAATCTAATCTTTAAATCTAATCACATTTATTTTCTTACATGAAATTGCAGCTTTCTTCATAGACTAACTTCCCAACCATGTTTTAGAAAATAAAACTATTTTAAGGTTATTCTCAGTCGCACCACATGACATTTTTTAAGGTCGTAGCCAATTCATGTACATAAAAAAACACAAAAAATGCTTCATATAAATGTCAAACATAGATTTATGCATCTGACAATGTAAATATTTGAAAAAGGAAATTTGCCTGTTGAAAATCCTTGCATGTCATTGACCCATGTGCCTATAAGTAGAGCAGTTTTCCGACATATAAAACATAAATGAAACATACTTTAAACATAAATGCATAAAAAACTAAATATCAGCTGTTTTACAATCTTATAAAATAAATATACTTATATTTAAAACTTTAATTGTTAAGCTATAATCATTTCAACTCAATTATATGAGTTTGGAGATTGTTTGACACACAAATAAAAATTCATTTAAAGTTGGTTTTTGAAGGATGACGGCCCTCACCAGCAGAGGCCGCCAGAGGGTGCGTGAACGTGGCCACACTACTTAATGTGCTTAAAGCTTTTAATAGCTAAGAGTAGTGCTCAAAAGATTAATGTGCTAAGCAAAGGTACTAAGAATGCTCATTACTCTCTTACATATTTAATCATCATATATACTTACATTTACATTTTAACGTTTTACTTTTATTTTTTACTTTGATCTTTCTGTCCTTGCATTTGACAATTATTTTTACACTGATTGATTTGACATTTACTTTTTGTTGATTGATTTATCATAACCTTTCCTTATCATTGTTTTTTTTTTTTTTTTTTTTTTTTTTTTTTGTGTCTGTGTCTGTGTTTTGTTTTTTTTTTTATGTTCTTTTCTCAAACTGAAAACACTCTGTTCCACCTTGTGATGTCATATGGTAATACAGGAAGTGCTCCACTGTGTTTTTAAAATCCGCGCGCTTTACAAAACGCCCATGACACTTTGTTTTCCAGAACTTTTCCAACCTGTTCTGCCGTGACTAGGGGTGGAAGCGGCTGTGGTGCCTCTAAATCCCGAAAAACTTACTCACACTCCACTGCCGCCTTCACCCTCCTCCCGTGGTGCGATGTGGCAAACCTGGACACGCCACTAGCTTAAATCCTCCAGGTGCGCAGGTTCTGGGGGCCACGAGTAACTTACACAGGCAGTTGTCTGCATTTTATGTTTATTTGAACAATTTTGTTTTGTATTTGTACTTCGTGATGTTGAAGGAAGGTGTTCGCTCCCCGTAACTGCTGGCCCCTGAAATATTCTTCATTCATTGGTAGGAATGATGTAAATGAGGTTTCAGGTGGGGGTTACGTAATGTGGGAGGGGCAAGAGGGTATAAAGGTGCAGCTCTGCAGCCCAGTTGAGAGTCTCGTCTTGTCGCGTCGTGTCTCGGTTACGACGCAGGTAACGTTCGCTGAGAGAGTGAGCAAGAGAAAGATAAAGAACGAGTGCGCAAACAGCGACTAAAAGACTTAAAGGGGAAGTCTACCTTTTGTTCTTTACATGTTTGCCAGTAAATTTACTTTTTTAAATCACTGTAAATATTTTTGCTCTCTGTGGAGTTCAATAAACCACACCAAAAAACGCATTTCATTAGAGAACCCTGCTACACTGTGAAGATACAAAGAGGTCCTAAAATAATGTTATACTGTGTGCTTCATTGAGATTGTATGTTTAATTAGACATGAATTGTTTGTAAGTGACATCGTTCAAAGCTACAATAATCTCAAGTATCTATTACAACTTAAAGTGACATATAGTAATTTATGAGCAGACTGTGATAACTAATGTTGGTGACAGGACCTCTCGCACAGGAAGTGTAGCTGGGAGCTGTGGTGAGATGATGGGGCTCATGAGGCATGAACAGATATTAGCTTAGTAACTGTACTTCTAACTAAAGATTTGTGGGGATTTCCAGAAGATGATGTCACACCTCTTGAACTGTGTATAAGCGGTGCTTTTTTGAGAGCTGACAGATTTCTGTATCAGCTGCGGGGTGATACTTACTCTTTCAGTCTACTGAGGGGCATTGTATCCACTGTCATCTATTGATTTTTGTAGTGTTACTTAGTGCTGGTCTACATCGGTGTAATTCCCTGTTGATGGTATTACATGATTCTCTGTCTCAGACTCGTCCGGTGACTCATCAGTGCCGGATACAGGAACAGGATGGTAATGTTTGTCCACTGGTGATTCACCCTGGTGGTCACCGCCGTGTATACCATTCAGGTATTCGTAACGCTGTTAATGGGCAGACTACAAGACTGCTTTCAAGCTGCATCATTGTTATAATTGCATTCTTTTGCCTCAGTGACTTTGCAATACTACTTCCTGGGTACCAATTCAACAGGCGTCGCCGCTAACTGATAATCTCCTTTCTTCTGCACTTTTCCTGGTTGCTGTAGAGGCGTAGATGACGTAGATGACGTAGAGGTAAATTGGATGAAGGAATATGATGTCGAGGCTCAGAAACAACAAATTATAGATGAATCTATGCTAGACAAACAAAGGCTGAGGAAGAGTTTGGACAAGGGTGTCTGCGGAATTTAAGAATGATGTAGGATGTTTAAAGAGCCTTCTACACGTAATCCTGGGATGAATGCCTTGCAAGTTCACCCAGTACCCGCTAAATCCTAACACAGGAAGAATTAGGCAA
>KN506457.1:0-12098 GCA_000787155.1 Scartelaos histophorus
ACACACACACACACACACACAATACTGCAGTTAGTCCTGAGCTTCTCCACAGGCAGTGCCATCAGCAGGCCAAGGAGATCAAGAGCAGATAAATAACAGAAAACCAATTATTGATCCATTAACGAGCTTGGTGAACAATGTGGTGAGCAGAACATTTGTGCTTTGATAAATAATACTCAGTGAATGAATTGATTTGTATTTGAAAGGGTACAGATTATAGATCTAGTATTGCTTTCACAGTTAGTACTATTCAGGTGAACTACTTTTCCATCAAGGTAAAAAGTTACAACTACTGTTTGTAATAATGCTATTACTAGTGCTGGCTCTGCTACTATACTACTGCTACTACTACTGCTTGCACAATAGTGGTTCCAGCAGTAGTAGTAGTAGTAGTAGTAGTACTACTGCTACTACTACTGCTGGAACCACTATTGTGCAAGTGTAAGTGTAGCGTAAACAGAACAACTGGACGTCTCTTTTCTTTGATCACGTTTTTTTTTTTTTTACAAGGAAGGATCCGTCTGAAGTTTGTTACTTTAAACTTTTGGCCTCTTTCAGCAGAGACCACGAGATGGTATGAGGCTAAGTGGAACTAAACCAGAACTAAAACAGGACTAAAGAAGGGTCTAAAAGACAATCTAAACCAGGACTCCATCAATAAAACCACTAAACAAAGAGAAAAATATGAACCAGAACTAAAGCAGGTCTCCAATGAGACTTTTGGCTGTGCTACTACTTCTGCTACTCTTATTATTGCTACTACTACCACTGCTACAACTACTTCTACTACTACTGCAGTTTCTTTGCTCCTCTGACCTCAGTGGCTCTGTCTGCTTGAAGTATGTAATAACAAACAGCACAATGTCTATGTGCAGCCTGTGGTCTGCAGTGAGGTGTGTGCACAGAGGGGCATTGTTCCTGCTGCACAGCTCCTATATTTAATCAGGGAATCACCAAAGCATCAAAATGACTCCAATCCTCTTTTAATGGAGGACCACAGGGAGGTTCACACGGGGTAGGATAGCAGCGTCTATAAGCAGAGGCCAGATTCAAAATGCGATGCAAATGTTATGAAATATTCAAGAGGAGGTTCTGACCTTTAAGTCATAAAACCACGTTGAGTTACTCAGGTTAAGCGGTAATAGATTAGACGGACTACAGTATACCAAAATCCATATTAAATAAATGATAGTTACAGTTAAATTATAGTGCTGTCCCTTCAACCAATCACACACTTCATATATCTGAGTAAGGCTGTTTAAAGTGTATTGCTAAAGGACACAATGGCAACAATAAATAATAATATATTTTATAAGCACCTTTCAAAACACCCAAGGACACTGTATAGAACAAGTTAAAAACACTAAAACTGCACAGGAAAAAACTGGAGGATTAAAATTTCAGGGTAAAATATTTCAGAGTTGTTTTGAACCCAAATTTAAATGGGGGTGAGTTTGGGTTGGGAATTTGCGAGAGTTGATATGGTTGAAGTTAATTCAAATTTCCCTAGTGCTAATTCAACTTCCCTTTAACCAAACTTTAATTTGGCACCTCCCACCCAACTCTTCAAACTCCTAAGAGAGAAGACCAGTTTGGACTAGTTTTGTACATAATTTCAGCTTAAATTAACTAAAATAAAGTGCAACAATAAAAAACTTCTGTGTGTTGTTAAGCTAAATCGAGATAACTCTATAGAGTGTTATCCGTTTACTCTCAAAACGTTAATATAACTCTTGATTTTAGGGTTAAACAGAAACTTTAATCCAGTGTTACTTAATTAACATTTCCAAAAATGTTAAATTAACGTTAGAACAGATTGGACTCATAAACCCTGAGAAAAATGTTAACATTGATTCTGTGAGAGTCAATTTTAAGACCCTATTTTTCTCTGTGTGGTGACACCAAGCACTAGGTGGAGCAGGGATTGAACCACCAACCTTCCAGTTATAAGACAGCCACTCGACCACCTGAGCCACTGTATAGCCATAGTTTTCAACCAGTCCATCTCCAAAAAGTGAATGTACACACAAAAAAGTCCAAAAATCCCACACTGTGACTAAAATAGCCGGCAGAGCACATTCTGCAGCTCTTTTATGAAGGACCAGTGAGCCGAGGTGAAGGAGGGGTTTGCCAACGGCCTCTCAGCGTGACTCTACACAGTCCGCTACATTTTATTTGGGATTATTTCACCGTCATAGCGATACCACCAAGGTCGAGCTAACGTGGTTCCTCCAGCTCCTTGTCCCTTTCCAGTCTGAAATGAGAGGTTAGCTTCCTCCAGTCCAAATAAACCAATCACAGAACACCGGCCTGCACATGGCTCTGGAAGTGTAGCCTAAACAGAACAATTGGACGGCTTTTTACTTTGATCAGGTTGTTTTTTGTTCAGTCTGAAGGTTGTTAGTTTAAACTTTTGCCCTGGTACGAGACTAAGTGAAACTAAACCAGGACTAAAGCAGGTCTAAGGGCAAACGACTACTTTAACCAGGACTTAAACCAGTCTAAACCAGGACTCCATTAATCCAAGACAGGGATATAAACCAGAACTAAAGCAGATCTCTAATGGGAGTTTTGGCTCTCCTACTACTACTACTACTACTACTACTACTGCTACTACTACTGTTACTAATACTGCTGCTACTACTACTACTACTACTACTACTACTACTACTACTACTGCTCCTGCTGCTAATATTATTGTTAATACTACTCCTACTACTACTACTGCTGCTGCTACTACTACTGCTACTACTCCTACTGCTGCTGCTGCTGCTGCTGGTGCTGCTGCTGCTACTACTACTAATCCTACTAAAACTGCTACCACTACTACTACTAACAGCTGCAACAAATTTGTATAAGTTCAAGACAGATTTACCTTTTTTTTCAAATCATTTTTAAATCAGTTTTTACTTAGTGCCAAAATATTGCATGTCCTAATAAATTTCACATTTTGCAAGGAAGAAGGTGTGCGGAATTTTTCTTTATGTTCTTGGGTTGCTCCCTCTCCTCCAACGTACCGGTTTCAAGGAATTGATGTGAGAAGTTCTCTTTCTTTTTTAATATCTCCAAAAGCTAGTGTCTATTCCAATTATGCAATGAAATATCTTGAGTCTCCTTTACTTCCCTGACTCTCTGCCCTGTCTGGTCAAACTATGTTACAACAAACAAACAGTCCAAACAGTGTCTATCTCCAGCCGCTCTTATCTGCATTGAGGTGTTTATACAGAGGGATAGAGTCGATAAGATTAATGCTATGTCCTCTTGTATTTCCGTCTTAGTTGGTTCAAAATACACATCTGATAGACTCTAGACACACTGGTATTGACACACACCGATGGCATAGCTCACAGAAACACTGGTGCTAAATATTGGGTGGGAAAAACCTCTGATATCACCAACAACACAAAGATATGAACCACGTACACACACTGCTTTCCTTTAATAAAAGCCCAAACACAGAACACTGGGTTGATTTGGTCCAAACTGCATTTCTTTAAACTTTTGTCTTCCTGCTTGTGCACAGTTGTAATTCAGTGGAGGCCCTGCTTTATTCCTTGCAGCAGTAGAAACCACAGGCCGGTAGCGGGTGCCAGGCTAATTACTGTGTACATCAATAAAAATAGGACCAAACCGGATCCCTCCCATCCACAGAACGTGCCTCAGCTTCACTGCACTTCAACAGCTCACAGTAATGGACCCGATGGGGCTGAGGGGGTCCTACTGCTCAGCTCAAAATGGGTCAAATTGGTTTGTTTTTTAATGTTTTCCACCAACTCAGATTCCTTGGTTTTTCAAACTAGAAACACATTCAAATCCAGGGCGGTCTTATAAAAAGGTCATATATGAAGTATTATTTTCATCTTTTAAACCATTTCTGGTCATGTTAATGTTGGTATTTCATATAGTAATGCTGGTTTTGGTTCAGTTTAGTCCAGGGTAGTTGCACATGATGTAGACTTGGTTTAGCTCTTTTCTGGTCCAGGTTTATCCATGGGTCTCGTCTCAGCCTGACCGTGTGCAGTGAGTGTGAATGCAGACTCATTAATATTGAGTTAGGTCCTTGTTATTTATGAAGACACAGTTTTGTTTTTGTTTAGTACACGTCTAAACCTGGTGTAGTTCTGGACTACAACCAGGTCAGGCTAATTATGTGAATTGTTCTCCATTAAAACCACTTGTAAAACCACATATTTTCACTAATGCACTACATCATTCTCTTGGATTGAAAAAGACGAATTCAAGACTTTTTTTAATTGAAAAATTACTTACCAATGTAAAACCAGGGTAAAAAGACTTTATAAATAGTACACTTTAATGAGACTTAGTCAAATCTGAACAAAGACTTACTATATGATACTGAACAAAGAGTTTATTTAGAATGATCCAGGCTAAGTAACTACTTCATTATAACCTAACCTTAATCCCTTAATGAAGTTGTTACTTTTGCCTCTCTCAGACTGCCCCAGTCCAGATGACTCCAGTGGGAGTGATTTAGAGAAGACCCCTCTGAGAGAGTGACCCTCACACGAGGAGCCCAGCTCTGCTGGTGGGTCTCCTCCTTTGTAGCAGCACACACCACACCAACTGTTCAAGTGTTCATGCCGCAATAGTTCATTTATTAATTCACTCCCAACAGAATGAATCCAGAGCACCACTGCACCTCCTCCAACACCTCCTCCACACTGCACCACACTGTGTGCTCTGAGCTCCTCTCGTTTCCCTTAATCTACAGAAACCTCATGGCCTTCGGACCAAGGCCACAGCGTGCAGTCGCAGCGTGCAGTCGCAGCGTGCAGTCTGAACACGCAGTCTGAGTGCGCAGACTGCGTGAAAGGTTGAATCTTTCTTAATAAACGATTGGTTCATTGGGAATTAGGTTTTGTTCATGATTTATTAAGGCTAATTAAGCTGTAGTTATTATAAAGTGTTACCAATATAATATGAAACAGCCAAGACCCAAGTCAAAGTCAAAATAAACTTATTACAAAAGGGGCTTCCCATCCATCCTCATGACCCCAGAGTCCTTGTTTGAGCAGTTGAACTTAGGGCCCTCTCTCCCACAGCGGGCTGAGCTGAAGCCAGGTATCTGCAGCCTCTCCTCATGTTCCCCTGACTCTGACATGGCTGATTTAACAGCACTGTGGATCACACAGCAGAGCCAGCTGGCCCACTGTCCTCTACTATCTCTATTACTGTCAGGCCAACAGAAATGTGGATCAGTCAATCTCCTTTCAAGAAACACCATCCAGATACTTCGAGTAATCCTCAAGTTAGACCAGGTTTAGGTCAAGTTAGCCATGATTTAACCTCACGTAAGTCCTTATTTCAGTCTTTAGAACTTTGACCCAGTTTTGAAAAGACACAATTGTATTATTATTTTTATACTGAGCTATACTGATACTGACTCGCTTCTCCACAGATCTGATATGGGACTTGGCCTGCTAGCATCACATGCTTGTTTCCATGGGGATGACAGAGGTTGAATGGAATACTGTGGAACATTAAAGCCAAAGACAAGCATGACAGACCCTCCAGCAGAACATGTGAAGCAGATCTTTTCTGAGTTTAGCATGTGAGCCTCTGTGTGCTGTAATAGGATGATTAAAGAGCGTGTCACTTTTCCATAGAAGTAGATGATAAAAAAGAGCCAGGATCATAGCACTATTCCTCTAACACCACATCTACTGAAGGAATGTCAGACTTCCCCCTCCGAACCCCTCCACTGGATCCATTTTTGGGGGGTGATGTAATCCTCCTGAATTCATATTGATATAAGTGAGGTCGTCCCGGGCTTGTTTTGGTACTGGGGTCCTCCTCCCCTCCCTCTCTCCTTTACTCTCTCACTATTCTCAACCAATCCTCTCTGACTTCCACTCCCTTTCTGTTTCTCTATCTATGTATCCTTTCTTCTTCTTCTCTCTCTCTTAATCTCTCCTTTAACTCCCATCATTCTATATTTTTCTGCTTTCTTCACTCTTATTCTCTCTCCCTCATTCGCTTTCTCTTTCTCTCTGTTTTCCCCTGACTCCCTTCATTCTACACTCTGTCTGTCTACTTTCTTTCTTTCTTTCTCTCTGCTGCTCTTTAAGTCTCTCTCATTAAAACCCTCCCTCTTTGACTGTTTCTGCCTCTTCTTTCACTCTTTCTCCCCTCTCTGCCTCCCTCTCTCCTGCCCTGTCCCTCTGGTTCATGGTGGATACAGGATATGAACCTTCCCCTCGTTCTCATTTCCTACTGTGACTGCTCTTTCATGTGTCACTGCCCGTGGTCCTGGATAACGTGATCTTAGTCTTTAGAAGAGCCATCGCTTTAGTGCTACATACAGATGGACAGAGGGAAGCTCCAGACGTCCCTGAAAACACTTCACAGGGCTCGGCCATGACTAACGTGCAGCTCAACAATGCACAGAAAGAAAAGGGAGTTTGCACCAAGAATGTCAAAGATACACGAAAAAGAACCAAAACAGAACTAAAAAGGACTGAACCAGGACTGAACTAGGACTGAACTAGGACTGAATCAGGACTGAACCAGGACTGAATCAGGACTGAACCAGGACTCAACCAGGACTCAACAAGGACTGAACCAGGACTCAACCAGGACTCAACAAGGACTGAACCAGGACTAAACCAGGACTATACCAGAATTGAACCAAGATGAATCCAAGACTAAACCAGGATTGAACCAGGACTAAATCAGGATTGAACCAAGACTAATCCATGACTAAACCAGGACAACACCAGAATTACACAAAGACTACCCCAATTCCAATCCAATAAAGTCCTCCCAAAAAAATCTCCATCTCTTTCAAATTGAACCATTAATGCAGTTTGACTTTACTTATATAGGGCTGCAATAGGCAAGGCATCTGGTATAAAATTGTTGTTTAGCACTAGATCCTGGTTTAGATTTGGTTAAAAATCTGACTGAATCTGGATTGGTTGTTAATTTTGATGTACATTTTTTATTTTTTTCTTTCAGAAATTCTTTCAACCTGCTCCAAGCTTTTTTAAAAATGTGAACTTTTCTCATAGGGATCCGTCACCATTTGTTTGTCTCCTTGAAAATGGTCCTCAGTTTGGCATTCATGAACTACCTTTTGTTTTTGTAATATTATTAAGAACAATAAAAACAAATGGATCCCAAAAACATTTAATAAGTAAAAACATGAGTGCGTTTTTCTGTTCTGATCTGTTGTCTTTAGTCCTGGTTTGTTTCAGGTTAGTCAGGGTTTAGCAGTGGTTTTGTCTTAAATTAGTCCTGGTTTTATGAGCATGCCCTCTTTTCATAACATCTCTGAGCTCACAGTCATAAATTGCAGGGTCATTTGCCAAGTAGTAAAACAGTGCTTTCAAACACTGGTGGTTTAGTTCTGGATTTTTCCTGGTTTAGACTGAGTCCAGCCCCAGTTTAATTCTGGTTTGCTTCCAGTTTTATCCAAGAAATCTAATTTTTACATCAACGCGCATACTTAGAAAAATGCTCTTTCACTCTCCCTATAATCATACCCAAATGTGGTTCGGTCTGAATAGGTCCTGGTCCTGAATCAGTTCTGGTTGGTCCAAGTTTTACCATTTTACTGAGCAGCGAAATATCAGATATCTTGTGTTGTGTTGACATAATGAAGAGGATCCTATTTTTTATGGTTTAGTTCTGAATTGGTCCTGGTTTTGGTTCAATCGTTTATATACTCTGTTCCATTGCCTAACACGCAAAGTCATGTTTTCCCATTCATAAACTGTCGTCAAAATTTTCTTGGTTTAGTCCTGGTTTAGTCCCAGTTCTATGTTGTCACGATACTGCAGTTTAAAATGCAATTTCGATACTAAGGAATGGACTTGATACTATAATCCCTCAATGGTCCAGGTAGGGTCCATGAGTGTATACTAGTTTATGTACATTTATACTTTTTTAGAGTCAATACTTGTCCAAATTAGTATCTACTTTCAATACAAAGTGCAATATCGACTAGGATCTGATTTTCGATGCATTTGACAGCCCTATCCATTTCAGTCCCCATGTAATCCTGTTTTAGCTCTTGTTTAATCCTGGTTTTATTTACTTGTCTTAAATGAGTACTTATGCTGAGCTGCACGCCATATATCTTTGTTTTCCTTGTACCTGCCTTGTAATAAAAGACACCACTGTGCACACGCTCACAGTGGATTACAGCTTCTCTTCTGCTGACGTACATGTGCCCACAGCCGATCCATCTTTCTCAAAATGCCATTCACTAAAGTATCCGTTTCTCCTGCCTCGGTGTCTACGTTTGGTTTGTGGCGTGGACAGCGGAAAGGTAAAAGAATTTAAAGAAGGTTGCATAAGAGTCTCACCACACTGTCATATCTGCTGTTTAAGAAGTCACAAGGGGCCGTGGTGAGGCACAGTCACACACAGAAGGGGAAATGGTCTGAGCTGTTCTGCAGAACTTTTTATGCAATGAATTTGAAAAGGAATGAACTTCAAGGGTCTATATGATGCTGTTTTCTGGTCTATGTTTTAATGTTGTTTCCTCATCACAAACAGACCTGTGCTTTGTTTCAATCAGACATGTTTAATGCACAAACTCTGCTTGTTTAGGCTGAATTTTTCTCTCAAACAGAAAACACTCCACCTTGTGATGTCATGTACAGGAAGTGCTCCATGTGTTTTTAAACTCCATACACATTTGACTAATCATTTGGATGAACTAATGCACTTAGACTGTGTATGTTTGATGGTGCAAATCTTAATTGCAATAATATCTTAAGTAAAGCAAACTTTTCCAATATTTTTGTCCAGTTGACAGAATTGCATTTTCTTTCGCTATGTGGATGAGCGGAGGACATTTACAGTGTTGGAATGTTGGTCTGGTCCAAAACAGGACTAAACCCAAGCCTAAATCTGAAGACTAAACCAAGACAAAGCTACCAGTGGAGCAGGACCTGAAAAAAATAAATTTGCCATAGATTTCAGTGTTTAAAACAGAAGCAAGGATTAGAAAAGACCCTGTAATATTAACAGTTAAACTAATAGACTAGACTAGAATCCAATGCATTTCAGAGCATTCTTCACAATAATGAAAACTGATGAGCGATGGCCAACACCGTTTCTATCATGTCTCTAAACACAGAGTTTCCAAAGCCACAGTCATTCATTTGCTCTTCCACATACTGATACCAGTATGAGTTTGAATTGGAAAAACTGTGCGAGTAGGGCTCGTGTGGACAGAAGTGAGGCTTTGTGCAGTTCAGATGCTAATAAAAGCAAACCACTTCATATTGAGCTGCTGCTTTGACGACTGAATAGGAAAACACTGTATGGTCAAAATGAAGGAGCCAAGTGGGACAGGCCAGTGGAGAGTTTCTGTAATATTACCAAGAGTCACGTGAAATAGTGAATAGACACTGACCTTTACTGTATATACATCCTTTTCATTATGATTTTTTAAAACTTCCTACCTATATTAGACGCATTGATTTCTTCTGAGCTTTTAGCCATGTTACAATGTGGTTGCTTCATCAAAAACAAACCTGGAGTTGTGTTTTGTTTCATTCACTCATAAGTAACAACTGATTGTCTACATCTCTAAAGCTCAAAATGCTCGAAAACATTTTGACTACATCATTAGATTTTCATACATTTCCTTTACATTTATATTCACAGTATGGGCGCCTCTGTAGCTCTACCTGACTGCAGTGACGAGCACATGTTTAGCTCCTCTGCTCTGATGAAACAGGGGGACCATGTTGACCTTATCCTACGCTTTGCCCTGGCATGCTCGCCCTGGCATGCTCGCCCTGGCATGCTTGCCCTGGCATGCTCTAGGCTCTATGGAAAGTTCCCTGTGTCCTGCCAGGTTCCACTTGCGGGTCAAATTCTGCAGCACGTCCACATGTATTTGAGTATCTGGGTGAAGAGTGCTATGGGACAGGCTTGGTGAGGGCCTAAAGGAGAAGATGGGATTTTCAATGTAGCTCTGTTATCATTTCAAAACAAAACTTAATGGTGTGCTATAACTTTTCAGGTGTTATGACTTTACTTATATAGGGTTGAAATAGGTTAGGCATCTGATATAGGACTATAATTTCTAGTCAGAAAATTTAGTATTGCTTCAATCAGGACAAGACCTGCTTCAGTCCTGATTTAGATTGTGTTTGGTCCAGTTCAAATCTGGTCAAGTTCAGACTGAATAATGTATCGATTTCTGAAATTCTTCCACCCAGTTCAAAACACCTATCCATGGTTTCAGAATACTGAAACCCATATGGATTATCAAGGCATTCTAAAAGGAAAAATAACATACTAATCTTACCACAGTAAATATTACCCCATGAGATGTATATTGTGAAAATATCATATAGAGAGATTTGGATATTGTTACATCTACAGTTTCCATACTGTCTAATCATTTTGTCTGCATTTTTTGACCAGTGGAAGGCAGATCTGTCCTGTCAAAATATTAAAGGGAAGCATATCTGTTATACTGTTATACACTATATTTAACATCATCATGGGGAAACTTTGCACATCAGGAAATACAAGTTTTACTGTTGCAGCTCCAGAGGGAAAAGCCCGAGGGACAGAACATAAACAAAAGAGCCCCAGACACGTGCCCCGCCAGCTGCCCTCGCTACACTTTGTGAGCCTCTGTGAGAGTCACAGCAGAGTCAGAGAAGACTCAGAGTAGACTCAGAGCAGACTCAGAGAAGACTCAGAGCAGACTCGGAGCAGACTCAGAGCAGACTCGGAGCAGACTCAGAGCAGACTCGGAGCAGACTCAGAGAAGACTCGGAGTAGACTCGGAGCAGACTCAGAGAAGACTCAGAGTAGACTCGGAGTAGACTTGGAGTAGACTCAGAGAAGACTCGGAGTAGACTCGGAGCAGACTCAGAGAAGACTCAGAGAAGACTCAGAGAAGACTCAGAGAAGACTCAGAGAAGACTCGGAGGAGACTCAGAGCAAACTCGGAGCAGACTCAGAGCAGACTCAGACAAGACTCAGAGCAAACTCGGAGCAGACTCACTCGGAGCAGATCAGAGGAGGGACAGAGGAGGGTCAGAGGAAGAGAGTCAGTGGAGGGTCAGAGAAGGGCCACTTGAGCATCCGGTCATGAGGCTCAGGACTGGACCTGCATGTGCCTCAGTGCAGCCCTGCCCCCCGGGTCCCTTACACCCAGGAGGGGGGTCCCAGTGAGAGGGGGAGGGGGGCATGCACACGCCAATGACTAAACAACATGGAGAGTATTTCAGGAGCCCTGACGTTCCCTTAGAGGCACAGAGTGTACATGGAGAAAACAAACAGAAAACACTCTGTTCCACCTTGTGATATGTTAATACAGTACTGATAATACAGGAAGTGCTCCACTTTATTTTTAAACTCCATACACCTCCATACATCTTTTGAGCTTTGGAGATGGAGACAGACTAATAATAAAGGTTTACTCAGACATGTGTGAATAAAACAAAACACAACTCCAGGTGTGTTTTTGTTGAAATAACAACTTTACAACATGGCTTAAAGCTCACAAGAGTAATTTTGTGTAATATACATTTTGTGTCATACGCAATATTTCTACTTGCCTGAACATGCTATTTGTATGTAATCTTCCACAGTATGGCATTATATTTATCATCTATGTTATTCATACTATATTTGACCACAAAAAACCTCTGCAAAAATGCTTGATAGATTGAATGCCATACTGTGGAACATTTCAAGTAAAAAGATTACTGTAATTGTGTATGTGTGCGTGTGTGCGTGTGTGTGTGTGTGTGTGTGTGTGTGTATCTGATAAGTGGGTTGTTTTTTGTTTGTTTTTTTAGTTCCAGACCTATAGATTTAGTATGTGTCTCCTGATATTGTCCTGTTGTTTTATCTCCATGCATTCCTATTTGTAAACTACACTGCCAAAGGTCAAATGCCTGAGAGCCACTGCACTGCTCAAAAAAACACGTTACATAGAGTCAGTCTTCTTACCACTCTGCCTGAATGTCGCTCGATGGCCTTCTTGACCTTGCCGTAGGTGCCTCTGCCCAGCGTCTCCAGCAGCTCGTAGCGGTGTTTGAGGTTGTGCTTGTGGTGGTGCTTCTTCACCCCTGAGTTCCTCCGTCCCTCGCTCA
>KN506461.1:12273-27595 GCA_000787155.1 Scartelaos histophorus
TCTTTCCCTCCTCTCTCTCTTGCTCTCACACCTCCTCTCCACACCCTTTTCCACCTCTCCTCCCTCCATCTTCTCCCCACCCCCTTGAATTTCTGTTCAGTCAAATTGCATCCCCTCTCTCCTCCCCTCTCCTCTCTCTCTCCTCTCTTCTCTCTTCTCTTCTCTTCTCTCTTTCCTCCCCTCTATCCACTGTCACTCTGCATCCCTCCCTCGTTTGTCAGTTCTTCACAGATTGGAGCGCAGCGACAGGACAGACTTCACAGGAAGCCCTTAGAAAGCTGCTTGTTTTCGATGGTTTAAAGCAGGTGGGGTGGAGACGGTGCGTTCGGGTGCTGTCTTATAATTGGACGTTGCGAAAACAAACACTAAACAAGGTGCAGATCCGCAGGGAGAGCAGGTCTGATTAAATAGAAGCCTGTGGTCAGTTAGGACGTGGCAGGAGAAATGAACTGGACAATTTATTAGGTTCACAGCGAGGACTGAGAATCAATAGTTAACATGTTTAATACCAACATGAGATACGTGCACCTAAATGTTCACTGCAAAAAAGATATAAGATATAAACTCTTAAATCTATCAGAAAATAACTTAAAAGTAGTGAGCAAGATCATTTTACTTGACAAGTTCTCCTAAACTCCCTCTAGACTAGAACGACTGTCTCTTGTGAGTGTTCATGGGCTGAAAGAAGTTTATAGATGCTAAGTTTGAGATAAACAGACTTAAAACCAGTTTATGATGAGTCTGAATGGCCTGTTAATAAGTTCTAAGATGGTAAATTCTAGATATTTGTCCATAAATCAGTCTGACATGAGAGTCGTTCGTAGTCAGTCTGTATCAAGCAAATCTGTATCACTGAATCTAAAAACAAGTGAAGTGTTACTGGGAAAACTA
The DNA here is from genome assembly GCA_000787155.1 of Scartelaos histophorus. NCBI lineage: Eukaryota > Metazoa > Chordata > Actinopteri > Gobiiformes > Gobiidae > Scartelaos > Scartelaos histophorus. The sequence continues at coordinate 13,165 of KN506461.1, forward strand.
TGGAAAATGGATTGGAGCGCCTTTTAAACATTTATTGCCTAAATTTAAGATTTTCTGACTTGTTGAGTCATGGAAGAGGAAAGAATATATGACAATTTTTTAACATTATACAAGTTATTCAGAATTAGTAAATGGAGAATAAATCACAAAACAAGATGAGGAAGCTGATATAAGTTTGAAAATCTTGGCCGGATCAGAGAATATTGTAGTGCAATATTAAAGCAGACTGATTTTTGTAATTTGAAATTTGTAGTGCAATATTAAAGCAGACTGATTCTGCATTACTTTTAATCCCGTTTTAGTTGTTTCCTTTCTCATTTACACTCTGAAGTTGTATTTGGGGTGATTTGTGTATGTTTTTACTTAAATTTAAGCCGCCATATCACGATCAACTCCATTTTCAGCTCCACCCCACTGTGACATACGCACTTCTTTCTCCAGATTGATTTTCTTAATCACAGATACATGTAGGATTTGGGAACATTAAGTTTCTGCTACTTGCAAGTGTGACGTGCAGATATCCATAGGTGGAGCCCACAGCATGCAGCGCTTTGTTTTGATGACATTTACTGCAACATCTGCTTCCTACTGGGCTCCGCAGTTTCGTTTATTAAGTCATTTTTGATGAATATTGTAATTTAAAAGGTGCAAATGACAGCGTAATGATCCTCAGGTGTCATAGACTCGAACTATACAGCAGATACAAGCACAACAGGTCTGCTTTAAACTCAAAAAAGGAGTTGAACTGTCACTTTTAAAACACTAAATAAGGCGTAGAAACGGGAGGGGCAGGCTGATTTAATAGAAGCCTGTGGTCAAAGGCAGTGCGGGAAATGGGCCGGACAATGTATTATTTATCACTCCTGGAGGGCTGAGAATGAAGGAGCGTAATGGATATTTTGGACAAAATCGATCGGCATAAAATGAAAATTTACAACGATACTAAATGTGAAAATTGAGCTGTGAGATTAATCGCAACGAAATCAAAATCAGGGTTTGAATGAATGCAATCAGCAAATGACAAAGACCATCATTTCCTTCACAAAACCTCTTATTCTGATTCAAACGTGCTGAAATCAGATTTTTGTGTGTATGTGTCCTTGTATTTGAAAAGTGAAAAATAAATTACTAAAATACATTCAAAGAAAAAATTAAATTGAATTCATATCTGGCATTAAATTTGTTCAAATATAGTGCCTCATAATAGTGTAATGCTGGCGTGTATTTGGTGTAGTATGTGTAGTATACAAAGCAGTGAAGCTGAACACAGGCTCATATTAAACCCACAGAATCTCCCTGAGGATTCTCACCTTGTTTTGTTGTTGTCAGATCATCCAATTACTGCTCAACCCAACCCTCCACGTTTTAGTTAAAATTCACAATAGAGACTGTAAAAGCTATTTCAGTCTCACAGAGTAAATATTCTCTGTAAAACCCAGATATTGGAGGTTGTGGGTTAAAATCCCAGTGGAGCAGTCATTGAGGGCAAGACACTGCAACCACTAAATCAGCCATTCAGTTTCAGTGCAATTTGCAGATGGAAAATTCGGTCTCTGTGAATTAAATTATACCAGATGCCCTCCCTGTGTCTCCATGGGATCTTATTCTACGTAAAAGCTACTCCTCAAGTTTAGACCTCTACAAACATGTTCTGAAATTCATGGGATTCTTGTATTAGTTGGCTGTTCAGATTTCTGTCTCCTCTCAGATGGCAACAAAATGGGTTTTTCATAATAATCCTGCAGTATTTTCCGAAACACTAAACCCGCCCGTGCAGAAATGAGGCGTAGGCAATATGTAAAAATACCACACTTTGGATTTCACTCATCTTGTATTGCTTTTATATAGCCCTACTGTTTTATTTTGTTATATTTATTCTGTTGAAGGTAAATGAGCGCATTTTTATATAGCGCTTTCCACCTTCAAGGCACTCAAAGCACTTTAGCAACAAGGAACCGTTCACCCATTCACACACACTTTCACACACCAGTGTACACAGACATTAGGGGCGGGGTAGGTTAAGTTTCTTGCCCGAGAACATGACAGCATTCATCTGTGGGAGGGGTCAGTGGATTTGACCGTTCAACTGATAATGTTTATGTCAAGCGGCATTCATTCACTAGATGCTGTTACTTTGCTTGAAATATAAAATTAATCCATCAAGCAATTGCAAATGTTTTTATTAGAAATCCCTAACATTTGGATTAGAGACTACTTGCCTCTCCAGAGACCTGATCTAACTTGGCCTGTTTGCATCACCTGCTTGGTTTAATGCTGCATCTGTAATATCCTTTCATGGGAGTGTGAATGGTCCTCTTGTGTTGTCTCTAATGTGCTGTAATCTTACTTAAAGGGTGATCTGTCCTCTAGGGGTCGTGCATGATCCTGTTATTTCCTGAGCAGCCAGCCCCTTTTACATTCTGTTTAAATCTTGGAAAAGTCTTGAATCGGACCAGAAAAACCTGTCCAAACTTGAGACAATTTAACCAAGTTGTATCACGTGTCCTTCAAATGCAGAAAACTTCTCTCCAAAATTCTCATGTCATTCAGATCAAATCCTTTGCATTTTCTTTCATTTTGTTCAGGATACAGTCCCAGTCCCACATGTCTTTGTAAAGTTGTGTTAAACCGTGTTGTTCTGCCTGGCCATGTAATCTATTATACTGTATGTTTTGTAGGGGAGTGATCAGTCCTCTAGGGGGTGTGAAAGGCACCAGGACGGCCCCTCTGCAGTGTGTGTCTGTGGCTGAGGGACACTCCAAACCCGTGCTCTGTGTGGACGCCACCGACCAGCAGCTTTTCACCGGATCCAAAGGTACTGGACACGTGAGGGACAAGAAACGAAACCCAGGACAAGGACTCATGACTGTTGAATAATATAATACATCAAATAGGAAACATAAAATGAATAGTTCGGGACAATTAAGTACTCCTGTTTCTCATGATGATCAAAAACAAGCAAGCAGCCCTACCCCAGCTCATGCTTTTCAAGGTTTTTAAGGTCCATACACTTTCACTTGTGTTTGAATCATTTTAGCTCTTAAAAAAGCCAGTGTTAACCTGGAAACTAGCTAAACTTTGATTCATTTTAGTTGTAATGAATCGGTCGTCTGAAGTCGACCGAAATGTTTTGAAAGCTGTGTTACTTAATTTCAAAACACCCTTTATAATTTGGTATAGACTGTAAAATTATAAAACTGAGGGACTATTATGCAAAATCAGCCTTCTGGATCTAGCTACCATGTTATAATGTTGTTCCTTCATCAAAAACATGTCTGAAGAGTCATTCATCTATGTTTGAGTAATCTTGTGCTCTCTCCTGGACCCTATTAAAATCCACCTAATGTTTCGCTGTTAGAGGCTCCGCCCACAAGGCTACATAAATCCTCCACAAATATACAAACGCATGTTACAAAACTATACTTTACAACTTCACAAACCTGATGCATTGTGCCGTAGTTTTAACTGGATGCACACTGATTGTTTCGTGCTGTGCTTTGAAGGGGGAGTGACTTAGTCCAGGGAGCAAAGGGAGGGTAGACTCAGAGCATCTAAAACAAATTTTACTCATTTGGATGTGCTGTTTTCCGTAGAGTAAATGTTAAAGGTAACATGGTGATCTAAATATGTTACGTGTTAATACAGTTAATACCCCACAGAAGTGTAATACACCATCTTATAACCCCCTCTTTCTCATGCTGTGTCTTGTCCAGACCGGACGTGTAAGCTGTGGGACCTGAACACAGGGCAGGAGGTGGTCACTCTCAAAGGACATCCCAACAACGTGGTGTCTGTGAAATACTGCTCCTCCTCTGGCCTGCTCTTCTCTGTGTCCTCCTCTTACATCAAGGTGTGGGACATCAGGGACGCCAACAAGTGTGTGCGGACGCTCACGTGAGTTTGACACTGAAAGACTTCAGTCACATTCGATTTAAAAGGCACAGTGCAAAGTCATGGGTATTTCACTAAAATCTACTTTTACATGCATTCTTACTGAGAGCAGGCTCACCTAATCACAGACCTGATCCGGAGCTCAGCCTGTACTGTCACCTGTGTATCTCTAACAAGATACAATTTAATACTGTACTTTTTACCATCTATATTTTTTTGTTGTTCATAGTGTTACTTCCTGGTTGGACACAGACAGCAAATGTGATATACATAGATCTAACGCCATAATTTTACCTAGCAAACATAATGTAAACAAAGGCCAAAGCGTGTCTACATTACACAATGGTTAGGGTTAGACCAATACAGATAAATGGGAACACTTTTATTTTGTTAAATAGATGTTTTATTTCCCTTTTTTTTTTTTTTTTTGCATAAATTGTCCCTACATTTTGGATGGAATTTTTTTATGTTGACACCAAATAAGAACTGTGAGCTTCTGTATTTTCTTTTAAACTTTTATTTTCCACAACTTTATTTAGTGTAAAACTATGTAAATATTTAACAAATACTGAGTACATATATCCTGTGGAACCAAATCAAGTCTAAATTGAAAAAAAAAAACACACAAAGCCACACAAATATTAAATGCCTTCTTCTCTCCTTGCCCCTCCACAGATCTTCAGGTCAGGTCGTCATGGGTGACGCCTGTGCCGGTACCACCACACGGACCATCACATTCGCTCAAGGCGAGTGTCAGATTAACCAGATCTTCCTGAACCCGTCTGGATCTGTGCTGTACGCAGCTGCAGGCAACTCTGTGCGCATATGGGACCTGAACAGGTACTCACTTCATCTGTGGTGGGGGTCGGGCAAAGGTTCACTCAGGATTTGAAGGTTTTTGTGCAGACTGTGATTCCTCAGTTGGAACCCAATGCTACAAATGTGCACACGTCATTTACTACGGCAACACATACAGGGACAAACCATTGTAATTTCCGTAATATTGAGTGCACCTGAATATAAGCTGCATCAACTAAATTTTAAAAGAAAATTGTACATTCATAGGTCACACTTGTCTATAAGATGCAGGTGTCCACATTGTAACGTGAGATATTTACACAGAAAGATGGTACAAGGAATGATTTTTAACAATTTATTTAAATATTAGTATGTGCTTTTTCCAAACAGTGCCTATAACACAGCAGTAACGACAGTATTACGGCAGGATTATCAGGCTACTTCAATCTACTGCACTACTGCACATGTCTCCTGCAGAAAGAGCCGCTGCCTGTCTAGTATCATGTCAGTGTTTAGAGTTGAGCAGATTTCAGGCTCTCTGGGGAGGGGCTTGTTATATTGATCAGATATGAGTGGATGTTCGGCTCCTGAAGTTTCCCGAGCCATTTCTTATCGTCATTTACGCTCTCATCTGCATTTAACACATACAGGTCATTAAAACTTATCCCGCTCACTAATGTTTGTTTAGCATCATAACTTATGATAAACATTCGATGAACAAATAATACGTCCATAGTCACCGCATCATTGTATAAGCCGCAAGGTTCAAAGTGAGAAAAAAGTAGCGATTTATGTATGCAATATGCTATCAATTAGTTTTGTTTTGTAAGTATGTTTAATGTAGGTTAATATGAGCCCAACATTTGTGTAAACTCCACATTTAACAGCTAATGAGCAGAAAAGGGTAACTGACTTTAATGTGTGTTGTGATTAGGGCAGGTGCTATAATATTTTACCATCACTAAACCAGGACAAGTGAGAATGTAGCCTAGATGAATATAAGCAGTATTATTGTAGTATTATATTGTGTTGTGTTGTAGGATGTGTGCGATGGGGAAGCTCACTGGACACATCGGCTCAGTCATGTGTCTCACTGTGGGACAGTCTGTGCTCGGGAGAGACCAGGTCATCACTGGATCTAAAGACCACTATGTGAAGGTAAAGAATACTATCAAGTACTTTTACTTTAGGGCTTATAATGATCACTCTGCCAAGGTATGCACCATAAACTGCTACTTTCACATGAGTAGTTTACAATAAATACTACACCATCATCAGTGATTATAGTATTTATGGACTATAGCTGTATTATCCCTAAAACCTTTCCACTACAGAAGCCAATGTAGTTAAACAGACAGAACATTAAATAATACACATATTTGGATTCACCACACAAAGGAGAATAGAGGAGAGGACGAGAAGGGAGTATTTCTTCCTGTTTCTCAAAATGTCTCTTTTTTTTTCTCTTGTTTCTCTCATTTTTGTTGTTTTTCTGGTTTCTGTCATTTCTTTTGTCTATCACCTGGTCCTTAGTGTGAGCTGCCTCCCCGCTGGGTTCACTTCAGTGTGTTCTGTAGATCCTTGGGCCCTTATTTCACTGCTTCTTTACCTCTTTTGTGTCTTTATTGGCTGTTTTTCTGCTCTGATCAATACAGTGTCCTTTTGGCTAAATGTTGGGTAATAGTTGTTAATCTTGAGAAATTGGAACTATGAAAATCTGCTCATTCCGGTACATGTAATTCATGTCATTTTAATCAAGGTTCAAGGTTTAATCAAGGTCATTTCTACGCGTCTATGTTAAGCTTCAGTCTTTAACAGTGCACTGTGCAACTTTCCTGTGGAGTGTCTGCCATCTGCTCGTCTCCATGGAGATGTTATTGATTTGACTGGGATGTAGGCAGTGGCATAACACACACCTAACATTCATATCTATATAGGATTCATTTTACTATGCATCTACAGTGCATCTAAATAAGGTCTCAGCTAGGACTCAGTCAGAACTCAGTCAGGACTCAACCCGGACACAAGAATTTAATTAGTATTGAAGCACAGTTATAGGACTAAACCAAGTACCAAACTAGACCTAAATCAGCTCTAAACTAGGACTCAACCATCACTCAACCTGAGACTTAACTAGGACTGAAGCACAGCTATACCAAGGACTAAACAAACTAGGTCCAAACCTGTGCTAAGCCTGTGCTAAGCCTGGGCTAAGCCTGTGCTAAGCCTGGGCTAAGCCTGGGCTAAGCCTGGGCTAAGCCTGGGCTAAGCCTGGGCTAAGCCTGGGCTAAGCCTGGGCTAAGCCTGGGCTAAGCCTGGGCTAAGCCTGGGCTAAGCCTGGGCTAAGCCTGGGCTAAGCCTGGGCTAAGCCTGGGCTAAGCCTGGGCTAAGCCTGGGCTAAGCCTGGGCTAAGCCTGGGCTAAGCCTGGGCTAAGCCTGGGCTAAGCCTGGGCTAAGCCTGGGCTAAGCCTGGGCTAAGCCTGGGCTAAGCCTGGGCTAAGCCTGGGCTAAGCCTGGGCTAAGCCTGGGCTAAGCCTGGGCTAAGCCTGGGCTAAGCCTGGGCTAAGCCTGGGCTAAGCCTGGGCTAAGCCTGGGCTAAGCCTGGGCTAAGCCTGGACTAAACCTGGACTAAACCTGGACTAAACCTGGACTAAACCTGGACTAAACTTGGACTAATCCTAGACTAAATCTGGACTAAATCTGGGCTACACCTGGACTACACCTGGAGTAAAACTGGACTAAACCTGGACTAAACCTGGATGTTTTAACTGCTCATAACGCAAGGCTCTTCTCCATGGAGCTATATTTAATGCTATACTATGAAACATTCCCAGTAAAGTAATAACATCTCTATAGAAACAAGCAGCTGGCGTTACATGACGATGGTTAGAACACTGCATTGCTCATGTCCTGGAAAGAAATGAGTGACACTTATTTGTTTTTAATCATATAAGCTATAAAGCTATAAAAAAAAATAATAATAATGATAAATGAATGATGATGAATAATATATAGGAAAAAATGTGAATAACTTTGTGTAATATCACCCAGGTGTATGTAAAAGTCTGTTTTATGATGTCTATATGATCATTAAAAGCTCCACGCACTGACATACTTCCTGTTCCTCCCGCAGGTGTTTGACGTAGCAGAAGGAACTCTGGGAAATGTAGGCCCGGCCCATAACTTTGAGCCTCCTCACTACGATGGCATCGAGTGTCTGTCTGTGCAGGGAGACGTGCTCTTCAGCGGCTCCAGGGACAACGGCATCAAGAAGTGGGACCTGGACCAGCAAGAACTAACCCAGGTAAGACCAGGTTATTTTTAGTTCTGGCTTTAGTCCTCCTTTAGATGTACATTAGTCCTGGTTTAGTCTTGGTTTTATTTATTTATTTGATTGGGACAGTGCATGTTAATGAATTTTTCACAGTCTACATGACAGAAGCACAAATGTAAACACGCCGGATTGTCCATCCGTAGTCCCACGGGTCAGGGTCACAGGGATCAACGGGTCAGGTAGGGGTGTTGCATGTTTTTGGTTGATGGGGGAAACCGGAGTACCCGGAGGAAACCCATCCAGACATGGGGAGAAAACATGCAAACTCCACACAGAAAGGCCCGGGCGACCCGGGGATCGAACCCGTAACTTTCTTGCTGTTAGGCCACCGTGTCGCCAGTTGGGTCTTGGTTTAGTCCTGGTTTGGTCCTGGTTTGTTCCAGATTTGCTCTTGGTTTGGTGCTGGTTAACTATTGTTTTGGTGCTGGTTTAGTCCTGGTTTAGTCCTGGTTTAGTCCTGGTTTAGTCCTGGTTTGGTCCTGGTTTGGTCCTGGTTTAGACTTGGTTTAGACTTGGTTTGGTCTTGGCTTGGGCCTGGTTGGGCCTGGTTGGGCCTGGTTGGGCCTGGTTGGGTCCTGGTTTGTTCCTGGTTTAGACTTGGTTTGGTCTTGGTTTAGTCCTGGTTTGGGCCCGGTTGGGTCCTGTTTTAGTCTTGGTTTGGTCCTGCTTTGGTCCTGCTTTGGTCCTGCTTTGGTCCTGCTTTGGTCCTGCTTTGTTCCTGGTTTGGTCCCTGTTTTGTCCCGGTTTTTTCACGGTTTTGTCCTTGTTTGGTCCTAGTTTGCTCCTTGTTTGGTCCTGATTTGGTCCTGATTTGGTCCTGGTTTAGTCCTGGTTTAGCCCTGTTTTGGTCCTGGTTTGGTCCTGGTTTAGTTGTGGACCTTAACCTAGAACTTTGTATCAGTGGGTTTCAGCTTCCTGTTTATCAATGATATTTGAGGACTATTCACCATTCAGAAGATTTTTTGGTATAAATAGATAATTGCTCAATGTAATTGCTCAATGGCCCTAATTTTTCATCATTCTGAAACCACAGTTCAAAATGAATCTGATTTTGGTTATTTGAGCCGATCTAATGAAGTGTAAAGCTTAGCATCAGCAGTCCTCCCTCACTCCCAGACTCATCTCGTTACATTTGTGGATGTGTTGAGGTTAACTCTGTCCTGTCCCCTGTGCCGTGTGCACAGCTGGATGTTAAATATGCACATATTAATGAAGCGTGTGGGCGATGTAACCTGCTCATTTACATCTATATTTAAATACAAGCTAAACTGCACTTAGCACTTAGCCTACATCTACAGGTCTGAAACATTCATATATGGATGTGGCCATTTTATTAGGCACAGGTCAGAGCAGAAGTGCTGCTCACTAGGGATTTTGTCAAACATAGAGGAGGGTGGAAGTAGTGGGTGAAATTCCCAGAAAGTTTTGAAACACTTGTCACGTTCAAAGTCCCCGCAACCTAACCTGGACCAACCGAGGTCTAAATCAGAATTAATCTAGGACTAAACAAGGACTCAATCATGACTTAACCTGAGACTTAACTAAGACTAAGGCAGGACTAAAGCACAGCTATACTATGGACTAAACCAATGAGGACTCAGCCTGGACTCAGCCTGGACTCAGCCTGGACTCAGCCTGGACTCAGCCTGGACTCAGCCTGGACTCAGCCTGGACTCAGCCTGGACTAATTCCCCATATTCCCCTAGACTAGGTCTGCACTAGATCTAAGCCAGGACTCTACATCAGATTTAAATCAAGGCTTAAAGTGATGTGTCTGATGCAAAAATGAAACTGACAAATCAGTTGCATCCAAATGTCAAAAACAATTCCACTTGTAATATTTTAGCTGAATATATATGATATATATCAGTTTTCACTTTTACAAACAATATGCAAAAGTCTCTAAATATTGTACGAGTGTGTCATGGGCTAATTGAATTCACTGCATGCTTTTAGGTCATAGCCTTTGCAGTAGCCTTGTCAAATAGCCACGTAGCATCTTTAGCCTCGTTCTTCTATAACATGATCCTGGCCCGAGGTTCTGAACAGCGCAGCAGAATGTGTTTGCATAATGTGTTCCTCCAGGGGGCAGCGAGGAGTGGGCATTAATGCATAGAGTTTAGTGATTTTCACATGCTAAAACTGCTGAGTCCAAGTATTCAAAGTTTAACCAGTTTAATCCTGTCTACTGTGGCAGAGTTTCTTATCCTGTCTGCTTTCAGTAAGGAGGTTGTGGGTTAGACTCCTGAGTGCCCTGAGTATTAGTTGTACATTTCAACTTGTACTATGAATTTGAGTTTGACTCAATTTTTTCTCATTAGTATTTTGGCAATGTTGTAATTTCCCCTCTAACACAAACTCATGCCAAAGTGTTATTGACCAAATGGACCAAATGGCAGAAAATCAAAATTTCTAAGCCAGAGCATTTTCACTGGAACTTACACAAAAACTAAACAGTTCACAAACTCAGGACAGTTTTGCTCTTGTATATTTGAGGCAGCAGTGGCCTAGCTGACAGTTGACGGTTCAGTGCTGACTTCTGGTTATTATGTACTATTGTTGTATTGTATTGTTGTTATTATTGTACTATTATCAGTGGGCAAGACATTTCAACCAAATAACAGTAACTTTACATGCAGCTCCCACTGACTTAGTTTAATATTGTGGTTCATCTCTCTGTACCTCCTGCTGTGAGCCTCGGCATTTTGGCATTAGAATCTTTGGTTTAAACCAGCTCTTCTCGTACATAATACTGGTGTTTTTTTCACTGTTTTGTTGTCCAAAAAATCCTATTCATATCATAGAGCCTGGCTCCTGTAACCATTTGTTTGCTTCATCTGAGCAAATGCTGTGGGTGATGTCACACTCACTTTGGCCACCTTTTTATACAGACTATGGGAGTCTGTATAAAAAGTCAAAGAGTCAAAAATTTAAGTGAAACTAATTAACATGTTGATAAGTTGAGGAATAGCATTTTCAAACCGGAACTCACCATCTGAAATCGGAAATAACATGAGCACAACCTGTTATATAGAGTAAAAGTATTATTGTGAACAGCTGATTTGATTTGAAGTCCACAGAGAATACAGGGGCCCATCTGTGCAGAGGTGCTGCAGTCCTCGTCTTTGTCTCTGGAGTTTGTTTATTTCTCATTAAACTGTGAAACATCTGGAGCTGCTGCTGTCGCTGTCCGTGGTCCTGATCACACACTCAACATGACTCACACCACTACTGTTTATTACAGAGCTGCACACTGCGCCCCCTGCTGGCAGAATTATTGGAGCCAAAGAGTGAGCAATATCTCTCTCCCTAATCTAATATGAGTCCACTTACATCCTGTTAAAACAATGGCATTGTAGAGAATAAAGTTTAAAGCTTTACCAAAGTACTGCTACTACTGCTATACCTCTAATACTACTACTAATAATTATACTTGTACTATACTATTACCACTGCCACTAATACTAATGCTACCACTGCTACATACTGGAGAGATATATTTGCAATGTATTTGTTCCTAATCATATGAATCTGTTTACATCTTGTTAAAACTTCGCCATTAGAAGTAACTTTAAAATTTACAATTGTAATTACAGAAAAAAGTCATTTTCAGTTTGACAGTGTTGTTGAACTACACAAACATAACTGTGCATGTGCCTTAATATATATAAATAAACTAGTAGAATAAATAGCTTAGCTTGTAAAGGGTCAAAAACAAATTCAAATATTTCTTGTCAACTGCAACTACCACTACTACTGCTACTACAGCTTGACAATATTATGATTACTACCACGAAGAAAATTCTATTCTTTCAAATGGACAGAAGCGAAGATCAACCGATGTGGGTTTTTTCATGACCATTGCCGATACCGATCATTTAGAATTTAGAGAAACTGATGGCCGATAAGATCTGCCAATATTTTCTTGGGCCGATACGTATGGCCAGTTTTGATTGTTTTTCCCAAACTGTGTAATTTTAATTTACTACAAAGTCACCAGAGCCTTTTTAACCACAAACCTTAAAGAGAGCTGCAGTGTCACATTTTGTGCTGTTTTCTCTTCTTTTTAAAGTGTTAATATGAAGCTTTGTGTGCATTTTTTAGGCAGCAGATCGACCAAAACAAAATATCGGCCTGTGCTGGAGACCAATGGCTGATGAACTAAAAAGTCCAAATATCTGCCCTATATATAAACTACCACTAATACTACTACTTTTACAGCACCACATTTACTACTATTACAGCTATTAAAACCAAGACTACTGCAAAAATACTTCTTGGTTTTGAATGCTTTACGTCATTCTTAATATACATATACATACATTTCTCTGCAACATTTAACATCAGCAGCTAAACTTTCCCATGGAAGCGCTTTCTCAAACAGCCAGAGCATATTGAAAAGCTTTTTTGCATTTGTGGAGGTGGAATCGAAAACTACTTTTCAATAAAGCTGTCTCCAATAAAATAAAATGGGCCGTTGTCAGTGTGATCATTTAAATAATATCCGCAGAAAATCTCAAAGGTACAACTCTTCCACTTCTCTTGGTTATGTTTTGTTATGTGGGTGGAATCGAAATTGTTTTTGCACCTTCTGCAGCAAATCCGAGCCGCTAATGTACGAAAAGAATGGGGCTTCTTAACTGTGTAATTGGACACATCCAACTTTAACTTCTTAAATCCATCAAGGAACAGTTATGATTAAAGAGACTCATTATTCCTACATTAAAGCATTAAAGTCTTGTCAGAGGAGGGAACATGTTGCTTAAATGGACGGTTTTGCATAATGGACGCTTTTTGAATATTAAAGGGGCACTATGTAACTTTTCCAATGAAGGGTCCGCCACCTGCTCATCTCCCCATGCTTTATTCCACAGCATGGCATTAAACCTATATGTCTTCGATTTAGTTACAGCTCTTTTTAATTAAGGATGTAACAGTTGCCAGAATATTGTGACATTGTATCTCCAAAGTCTCCCAGTGACATTGTGGCCCATCACAGTGCATCGAAATTACAGTTTCTTTGCTTGAATTAATAGTCTTGATGCAGCGACAGCTAAAAATCACAGAACTACATAAGCCATGATCCTTTGCTCTCTTTCAACACAGAGTACATAAAGATATAGGTGTTATTAAGCACTTTTAAATTTGGATATTGTTACATCCCTATTTTTAACATGCATTTTTACTGTGAACAGGGTCAGTAGTTGTGAAAAGGTCACATCATTTACTGAACCAGAATGCACAACTGTTACCGTATCATCCATTTGTTCAGTCTTATTTAAATTATTGTGTTGAAGTGTGGGGAAACTGTTAAGACTCATTTACTGCTCTTAATTTCACTGCAAAAAAAAAGAGCCATTAGGAATGTTCACCCGTTCACTATCTGCATCCAACAAACCCACTGTTTGTTAAATCATCAGACTTAAAATGTCATGATCTAGTGAACTTTAAAACAGCTCACGTTATGTTCAGGGCATCTATCAACTCTCTTCCAGCTAATTTAAATGATTTATTTAAGATTTAAATGCTCATCATAGCTATAAACTTAGAGGTAATGACACATTTTATCAGTCAAAATTTAGAACTACTTTATAGTCAGTGTGCATGTTAGTGCATGTAGTTCATCTGTGGAATGGATGAACCAATTCAGAACTAAAAGTGTTTAGGAGCCTGGTCCAGTTTAAAAAGATATTTAAAAGAGAAACAATGAAAAAGCCCAGAGCACAGAGTGTGAGGTCAGGAGAGGAGGTGTGGGTCAGAGAGTGTGGCCAGTGTTGAGTCTGGAAGAGTGTGTGAATGTTTCTTTTGTCTGTCTCATCTTGTCATCTGTAACACACTAGTCTATTGAATAGTTGAAGTGTTGTTTTGTGAAATGTGGGAAGTTTGTGTCTTATGTTATTATGAGAATTGTATGTGCAGGTTTGAAAAACTTGCAACAACACATGCTCTTCTCCATAAAGCTGAATTACTCTAGAAAACTCCTGGCAAAGTAAACCATTTCTATGGAGACAAGCAGGAGGCTTGGAAAAGTAGCATAGTTTTCTTTTTGTTTGATTTTTTTGTTATATAGAAGCAGTTATCGTTAAAGGTGCACTCTGTACCTTTTCTGCTGGGATGGTACTTGCTTGTCTCCATGGAGATGCTTAACGGGAATAACACAATACTCCAGCTGAGCTAGCTGACATTTGTTCAATTGCAAGTGTTTTAGTTGTTAAGAAAAATAACTTGAAAACTGACTTGGCCTGGTGCCTTCCTCCTTCTATGGAGAGAGAATGCCTTACTGTGGAACATTGCAGGCAATGCAGTAACATCTCCATGGAGACAAGCACATTGGTGCACCTACTCTTGGTTGCATATGGGTAAATGACATATAAGGATTTTCAACAGGCAAATTTAAAAATTTTGTTT
>KN506461.1:27874-40138 GCA_000787155.1 Scartelaos histophorus
TGAGATTTGAAAACATGAAAACATGAGATTTGAAAAAATGGACACGCTCGGACAATATTTGTTTGAATATTATGGGGGTAATATCGATTCAAGAAGATGAAATTTCATGTGGGACTAAAAACACTTCAGAAAATATGACAAAAAAGAAAGAAAATAAATGTGATTAGATTTAGTCATTTTAAAGAAGTTTAAAAATCATGAGTTAAGAGCGGACGGTCACACCACATGAACATTTGACACTTTAAGGACAAAAAACATGCAGAATAACTCAGGATTTGTGAAAAAAATATTTGGTTCCATGGAGGTCAGAGGTTCTACAAGGATGTGGGGAATTATCAAATTTGAACCTTTTTAAATGAAGAAACTGCAGTTGGACGCACATTATGTCATGGTCTCGTATATCAACCAATGTACTGTGAAAAATTTGGTTCACAATTGGACTCTTGGTTATTCTGCATGTGGTTTTCTGAATTCAGTCCTTATTATTCATAAATAATTAGTTTAAATCTGTTTCGATAGGCAGACTAATTGTTTGTGTAGTAAACTTTAACGGCCATTTGAGGGTGTATAACATCTGTTGTCTGTTGTTACTACAAAAATAATTGAACTTAAAAAAAAAAATCCAAACCAGCTCTATTGCACTCCAGCTCTAAATAGTGATGGCGCTGATACGAGATCTAAAATATGTGGAAAACCTTTAATTCACTGAACAGAACAGACACAGTATCCAGGATGTCTACGGGTGAAGTCCTCAAAATTGCGCCTATAAAAGAAGAGAAAACTGTAGTTCTTTGAAGCTCACATATTTTTATATTTATATATAAAATGTATTCATATTTATTTTTATGACAACACAATGTGACATTTCACGTCCTTCTCCAGACATATGAATAGCAATCTCATGAATATGTTTTTTTAATTAATTAATTTTCCCCCACATAATTATTTCATCGTCAAAATATATTCACCATAGACCATTCACAAACAGACCTAGAGTTACGTTTTGTTTCTTTCTCACATGTTTAACGCACAAATAAACCTGCAGATTTAATATGAGTTCTTCTCTCAAACAGAAAACACACTGTTCAACCTTGTGATGTCATATGGTAATACAGAATGTGCTATAAAGTGTTTTTAAACTCCATAAACCTTCAATAGAATAATTTGGATCATTTCGCCTGGACAATCTCTTCTGAACATAAAGGAAAAAAGGAGTTGGAGCTGTTAACTTGAGAACGACCTATACTGTGGTCCAAAGCAAGAAAAATGATCTGTCGAAGGCTTTTTGCCGAAATGTAATTTAAAAATAAAAAAAGCTTTTGGGTTGTCCTATGTATTTTTTTTCACTTTTAACTTGAGAACTACCACCTAGACGACTTCACAAGGTGGAGCTTTGAAGATGTAGACTAATAATGCAGGATTACTGAAGCGAAACAGGTTTTTGAGAAGCTAACGACGTGACTTACAGCTCACAGTATTCCATTTTGTGTAATCTAGGATCTTTAAATGAAACAGCTTTGCCCAAATTGCACTTTTTTTATTTACAGTGTTGTGTTTTGTGTCCACAGCAAATCCCAAATGCTCATAAGGACTGGGTGTGTGCTTTGGCGCTGGTCCCGGGGCGCCCCCTGCTGCTCAGTGCCTGTCGTGGCGGGATGCTCAAAGTGTGGAACGTGGACAACTTTAGCCCTATAGGAGAGGTCAGGGGTCACGACAGCCCCATCAACGCCATCTGCACCAACGCCAAGCACATCTTCACCGCCGCCAGGTATAATGAGAGGAATTTGAAGTGTAGAGAATTTTCCAGACAGGAGCTCATGTGTCAAGCAGTAATGTTCAGTTTTTAAACATGTATTATGGAACTTTTCTAGCAACTGTCCACCCAGGTTCATACAGGAAGTAGAGCAGGGATGGTGTTCTTTTTCTCTCACATTGAGACATGGATGTGTTATGGATGACTTAACCCATTTTTATACTGCTACAATTTCATTTTCTGTTTGGGGGACAAATTCTTTTTAGTATGATTCAATTTGAAATAGTCTAAACTAGCAAAGAACGAGGGAATATATGTATAATTTTTTGTTTCTAGTATCTTGGTAATAGTCAGCTCCGCTCAGACCAATACAGTCACTTTAGGGGCGTTTTGGAGCATATTCCTGTGCAGATCTGCCTGTGCTCTGCTGGACTCAGCGTGGAGGTTCTTAAGACTAGTTTTATTGGGAATAATGAACACACTCGAGCTTCTCTTCAGTGCATATGGAGCGGAGGAGAGAAGCGCTGTGAGGTGAGGGAGGAGAAGATTACAACATGTTACAGCAAACACAGACAGGAGCAGGGTTGTTTCACTAACGAGGGATGAGGTGTGTTCAGAGAGGACAAGTAGAGGAGGGAGAGAGGAGAGTGCTCTGGTCTACAGCTGAAGTTTAGTGCAGGACAGCTCTCACACACACACACACACACGCACGCACACACTCACACACTCACACAGGGTGGTGCAGAGAGGCATCAAAAATAGCTGATTTCACAGAGCCGTGCTGCAGAGCCCTGTGGTCGGTGCACACAGGGTCCATTGGTCTTAATTCAGTTTTATTTAGAGCTGGCAGGACCCGCAGACCAGATGGAGGTGTTAATTGGGCCGGATGTGTCCCACGGGTCATAGTTTACCCACCCCTGATCTACAGGCACCAAAGGATGGGTCAAATGCAGAGAAGGATTTTCACTACAACAACCATGTCAACACCTTAACCTAAACTTGGTCTACCGCTCTTTCTTTCCCTCTCTGTTTGTGTTTTTCTCTCTCTATCTAATCTTTCTCTTTCTCTCTCTCTCTCTCTCTCTCTCTCTCAACTCTTTCTCTGTTTTTCCTCTCTCTCTGTCTCTCCTCCTTCTCTCTCTTTCTTTCTCTCTCTTACCCTCTCTCTTTCTTTCCCTTTCTCTTTACCCCCCTCTTTCTCTCTCACCTTCTTTCCACTCCATCACTCCTTCCTCCCCCTTCCCCTCTTTTCTCTCTCTCCCTCTTTTCTCTCTCCCTCTCCTTCCCCTCTCTCCCTCTCTTTTCTCTCTCTCCCTCTCTTTGCTCTCCATCTCTCTCCCTCTCCTTCCCCTCTCTCCCTCTCTTTTTTCTCTCTCTCCCTCTTTTTTCTCTCCATCTCTTCTCTCCCTTTCTTTCCCCTCTCTCCCTCTCTTTCTTCCCCCTCTCCGTTCTTCAGTGACTGCCGGGTGAAGCTCTGGACCTATGAGCCTGGTTTAACCCCGTGTTTACCCCGGAGGGTTCTGGCCATAAAGGGCCGGGCCACCAGCCTCCCCTGAGCCTCCTCCTCCTCTGGTACTATCACTCCCCCTCTCTTTTAGGTTGATCGTGCTTTCTTTAACATTTTCTTTCTTTCATTCCCGCTTCCTAACAGTATTATTATTCATGCTCTGTTGTATTTATGTATTTGTGTATCATTTAGCTGGTCTCTTTGTCTCTTGTTGTGAAGGGTGCGTTCACATTTGCACAATCAACACATCAAAACTGAGACTAAAGCTGGAACTTAACTAAAAGTAGACCGGGACTAAACTGGACTAGACTGGGACTAAACCGGGACAAAATGGAGACTAAACAGGGACTAAACGGGGACTAAACAGGGACTAAACGGAGACTAAACTGGGACTAAACAGAGATTAAACTGGGACTAAATGAGAATAAATGGGAACTAAACTGGGACTAAACCGGGACTAAACAGGGACTAAACTGGGGCTAAACCAGGACTAAACAGGGACTAAACCTGGCTCTAAATCGGGACTAAATGGGGACTAAACTGGGGCTAAACCGGGACTAAACCGGAACTAAATGGAGACTAAACTGAGATTAAACCGGGGTTAAACAGGGACTAAACAGATACTAAACGGGGACTAAACCAGGACTAAACAGGGACTAAACCTGGCCCTAAATCGTGACTAAATGGGGACTAAACTGAGCTAAACCGGGACTAAACTGGAACTAAACTGTGACTAGAGCAGGATTGAACCAGGATTGAACCAGGCTGAACTAGGACAAGTGTGAACACATTCTAACATGCATGAATTATTTGTCTTATTTTTCTTGTTTTATTTTTTTTTGTATTCCTTGTGCTTGCAGAAGTGCGCTCCAAATTTTCTATTCAAATTAGTCCAATTAGCTTGCCCAAATGAGTCATTTGAATAGTATTTTGGCTGTATGAAACCAAACCATGCAGCATTTGTGAATAAAAGCCCAGAGTTTTAACATTTCAGAGAAGACTGAAGTCTGAACTGCTGAGCTAATCCCTGAATCCTACATATTTGGTTTTTGTAGAGGCTTAGCAGCTTTTAGAATAAGACCTAGTGGACACACAGGGAGGGCATCTGACGCACAGTTAAATAAAAAAATTAAACTAATTCATTTTAAGTTTGGAGAGGTACAAAGTTATTCCTCACTTCTCTTTTGAATTCAGAACATCCTAATTATTCACCAGGATCAGATTTATAAGCACTTTTCACAACTCTTTTCACACTATAACATATTTTGGTCAAATACATGGAAGAAAATCTGGTATGGGCCCTTTATTTTCTATTAATTTACATTTTTGTGAACATGCTTAATTAATCAAGAAGATAATTTTTCGTCTGTAGTCCCGAGGCAGATGAAAATAGCCTAAAAACAGTTATATTACCAAAAACGAGTTCAGCTTTTGTGATTTTCTGACTGATTATTCAAATTGTGATTTTGAATTATTCAGATGATGGATTTGAATTCTAATTTCTGCCATTTTTGACAATATCGTGTCTGTTTTTCTCCCATTGTGTGGATAGAAAATGCATTTATTTGTGCAGCATGTTTTGAACCTTATTATCTGCCTGTCTATTTTCTACTGCATGAATT
The DNA here is from genome assembly GCA_000787155.1 of Scartelaos histophorus. NCBI lineage: Eukaryota > Metazoa > Chordata > Actinopteri > Gobiiformes > Gobiidae > Scartelaos > Scartelaos histophorus. The sequence continues at coordinate 32,757 of KN506461.1, forward strand.
CCATTGAAGCCTTTGTGTTTCTCTGATTTGCTGTGTCCTCCTCTCATCTTTCTCCTTTCTGTATTTTCCAGCGACAAGACGGTGAAGATCTGGCTGTCAAAGGTGTCGAGAAAAAGGTGACAAAACCAAAAAATTCAAACGGCAGCCATGTTGTCTTCCCCCACTTCAAAACGAGACGCCAAACTTTCTGAAACTTTTTTCTACAACAATCGATTTCAAAACCAGGATTACGGACCATGTTTTTGATTCCTCCACTTTCTTTACTGCCAATTTTCAAGTGCCGTTCTTGCATAACTGGAAAAAAATAACTTGAAGTACGTGATGCGAGGATTTTATGGCAAAACAAGTGTCCTTTTTTGAGCAACGAACAAACTTTTCTGTGGATATCAGAAGATTTATAATTTTCCTTAAGGATTTAAAACTGGATTTGTACTGGATGAACTCAACATTGTAAATACATTTTTGAAGTACTTTTTGCAATATTGTGAACTAGGACTATACTTCAAGATTTCAACAAACGTCTGAGCCAATAGGATTTCACAATTTTATTTTATTTATTTATTGTCCTGCCTACCTCAGTGGACTTGGATAAATCAACTTTTTACGGGTTTGGAAGTGCAAATGTTTGGTGCTCACCTCATTTTAATAGGTACACCTGTTCTAGAGACAAAGATTTAAAGCTGTACTGCGTGACTTTTCTGGGTAACCATATCTGTCACCATGGAGATGTAATAACTTAACTTGAAATGCACCATGTTTGGCATTTAAATTGTTTATCGCCATGGAGAAAAGCAGGCAACACCACAGAGCCATGTAGTGTCTGTGCACCATTCGTTCTTTTAAATTTCAAAGATCAAATAACAGTAATAACTAACTAACATACTTTGATTTCTATTTCCAATGTTTAATTTAAAACTATTTCAAAACACACCAATCAAAAAACAGTCTTGGTGCCTATTTTAATTTTGATATTTTATTCTCTCTGGTTTATTTGCCTCAGATGTTTTGCTGCTAGACCTGAAAAAATTACCTTACCTGAATAATCGTTGCAATTTTGTGAACAAACATGTCATCTTCTTTTATTTACTTGCATTTACTTTCACATCTTAAGAAGTAATTGTTGAACTCCATGACGAGAAACAGGAAGCAGCGAGGTGATAAATCTAATTTGTTCAGCTGACACTGAATTTACACTCAACGATCCAAGCAGCAGAACTTCCGGGGCTCCAAGACTGTTTTTTGTTTGGTGTTTTTTGAAATAAACTATAAATTAAACACTGTAAATAGAGCTTCAAATCTTTTTCTTTTTTGACACTAAAACTGAATAATGAAATGACAAACTGTTTTCACATTTTATTGTTTTTCGTTCTTAATTGAAATTCAAAAGAACAAACGGTACACAGACCATGTAGCTACAGAAGCTCTTCATTTTGAATAAATGTAAGATTAAGTTTAATGCCATACTAGAGGAAGCAACAACAACTCCACACTGCAAAAAAGCTTGGCCAAAATTTATTTATTTAAGATATAAACACTCAAATCATCATATCAGAAAATGACTTGAAAGTAGTGAATTGATCTGTCCATGCAGCAAGATCATTTTACTGGACAAATTCTCTTCAAATAAACTCCCTCTAGACTAGAATGAAGCAGCCTCAGAACTCAGAAGTAAAGAATAAATCTGAAAACAAGATGAATACTTGATATGAAGTTTTAAAATCTTGGATCAGATCAGATCAGCAAAATTTGCAGTGTATTCTTGAGTTTCAAGATCTGGCAACCATCCTCTGAGGTTTTAGCAATTAAACAATTAATGGCAATCAAAATATTATATCTTTGAATGGGAAAAATCCTGACGAACTTAAACACATTTGCATTGTTTGATGTTGAGTAATGTGCAATATCCCTTTTCAAATAAACAAGCGGGTAAAAGATTCTAGAAAAGTTTCATAGTGCAGCTTTTATTAACTTTTGGAAGCCGCTGAAATTCACGGAACCACCATAGAGCTTTTCACGTTTGCCTTCACGTTAATCCTACCAACAACTAACATGCTAAGACGCACATCCTGATACTCTTAATGGTGGTGTCCAGGACTCCACCACTTCCCTAAGGTGTGAACTGTCACTTGGGTCATATTTTGCATAATCGTTCATGACCCTAGACGTCTAATTAGTTCACACCTTAGGGCAGTTCTATTCAATATGGACTTAACTTATTTTCTGTACAAACTTTGCTCCAGCTGACAGAATTCCACACTTGAACTACAAATAAATGAAATAATTAGAATTAACTGTAATTCCTCCTCCTCTGATGTTCAAAGTTGGACAGTTTGGGATAAACCTGCGCTAAACTTGGGCACCAAACTCTTTTAATGAGGCCCTCTAGTGAAAATCTGCTTAGGGCCACAGGACTGCACAGAAACTAGGTCAAAACAAGGCTAAAACTTCACCGTTAAAATTCCAAGTTTTCACCAAGCACCAACTCCGGGCTGCTACCAAACATTTCTCTATTTCACACTTAAAGCTGCTTTCTAGTTTGTAAAAGAATTCTTAAGCCTGGCCCTTTCTCTCATCAAATGAAGTTAATTAGGATCCTCAGAGCCTTGCCATATCTGCACTTTATCTGCTGTCGCTCCTTCTGGGACTCTGCCCAAAGAACAGGGACATCGCAAAAGTAAAACATTCGCTGGTAATTTGTGTATAAGTTATGCATATAGAAAGTAATAGGAGTTAGACAAGGCCACGGCGGTGCAGTCAGAGAGTTTTTCCCTTTGAACCAAAGAGTAACCAGTTCAAACAGTTTTCAAAGATCAGGCTTAGAAAACAGAAAAATGTATTATTATGAATAGACTGTTTCATTGGGGCAAGGCTGTGGACTATAACCGGATTAAAACCTGGTCTAAAACAGGTCTAAAACTGGTCTAAACAGGTAAAACAGGTCTAAAAAAAAAAGTTTAAACAAAGTCGAGTCTGAATAAGGACTAAACTGGATCTAAACCAGGTCTAAACCAGGTCTGAACCAGGTCTAAACCAGGTCTAAACCAGGTCTAAACCAGGTCTAAACCAGGTCTAGACCAGGTCTAAACCAGGTCTAAGCCAAGACTAAAGTTGAGTTAAATCAGGTCTTAACAAAATCAGTTTCAAACCAGATCTTTTCAACAATAAACTAGTTCTAGACCTGGGTTAAACCAAGTTTAAATCAAGGCTAAATAAGGACCAGCCCAAGTCTATCCCAGGTCTAAACCAGGTCTAAGCCAAGACTAAAGTTGAGTTAAATCAGGACTTAACAAAACCAGTTTCAAACCAGATATGTTTCAGCAATAAACTAGTTCTAGACTGAGACTAAACCAAGTCTAAATAAGGACTAACCCAAGCCTATCCCAGGTCTAAAACAGGTCTAAGCCAAGACTTTCTTCTCCTCTGACCCTTCATTTTAACTCGAGTTGGCTCATCATGTGACTCGACGCTTGCATGTGATTGATCGATCCCATATTTCTATTCGTAAGCGTTAAAACAGGTGTACCTAATAAAGCGGCCACACTTCATCTACTGTCGTCATTTAATCTCGTTTTGAAACTTGTGATTTCTTGCTGTTTTATACTTTGCCAATCTCAGGTACGGACTGAAACTAATTTAATGTTTTGTACATTTCAAATCGAACCAAATGCCTTGTTTTGGAGATTTCACGTGGTACTTGTAGTTTTTTTGTAAATATTGTGAAATATTGTGAGTCTGGCCAAAGCTGTATGCTGAATGCAAAGATGTGGACCATAATTGAGTGAACGGTACAGATGATGGAAACAGGAATTGTAATGACTCTGACCTGATGCAGTCTTTTCTGTGTACAGTCTGTTTTTCTGTGTGCCAATTATCAGAGCAGCCTTTTCCACTGTGCACAATGTGAATGCACAAACAACACAACCTGAATCCAACGCAGTACATCCACAACGGAAAAACAATAACACTTGACTTTAAAGGAGCTGTACCTGATTTTTCCCGTCTTAATAATGTGAAAAAGCAGAACTATCAGTAGCTTATTTGAAACGGCGCTCCAGAGTTATTCCCATAGACATGTATGAAGAAATGAATGTCACCCATAGCGTTCGATTCCAGTCAAATGAAGCTCACGAGGCTAGCAGTTATAGGAGTGAATCTGAAGTTGAGTTACATATTAGGAATGAAAAATTAATGAATGAATAATGGCCTTTATTTGCCGATTTCTTTGCATGGACATACAAAGAAATCGAATTTCGACCTGTCACCCCATCTACATTACAAACATACAATACAATATGACATGGGGAAGACGGGTAGCAGATTGGAATAAACAGTGCAGCATAACATGGGGATAGTGGTGAGGAAAAAAAAGAGAACCGCCCCCAGACCATGCTACTATTAGGGCATCGTATGGTATGAGTGCACAAAAACAAACCCCTCCGGCTGTCACCCCATCTACATTACAAACATACAATACAATATGACATGGGGAAGACGGGTAGCAGATTGGAATAAACAGTGCAGCATAACATGGGGATAGTGGTGAGGAAAAAAAAGAGAACCGCCCCCAGACCATGCTACTATTAGGGCATCGTATGGTATGAGTGCACAAAAACAAACCCCTCCGGCGACATCTTCACATAGTCAAAACATAGTACAAACATTTCACAGGACTAACAATAGGGGAGGACAGGGGCGTGGAGATAACCCAATGTAGGCAGGCACTCATCCGAATCCACAGCCACATGGCGCTTGATACAACAGACTCGCCCACCAGGCCGGGGGTATAAAGCTGTGAGGGGTTCGGGGGGGGCTAGACTCTCTTCGCTGTAATCTCAGGGCGGCTTGACTCCAACCCGTCCTTGGTCGCGCTCGGCACTGGCTTGGGGAGGCCAAAAGATAAGACTGGGTTGTTTTGGTGTTAAAGCAGCAGCTGCGTCCAGTTTCATTTCATTGCAACAGGAATTGGTTTATGGGCAAAGTAGCAAAATAATTTTAGTTATAATAATTTTGAGACCAAAATGAGGAGCCAGACAGCAGCAGTTACACATAGAGGGATGATGCTTTTTTCAATATAAAGTGGAGCCAGAATCAATGGAGCTGGAATTGTGCCCTTGCTCATTTTCTATTTGGAACACAGTGGCTAACGGGTTAGCTCTCTCCATTTATATACACAGTCTATGGTTATTCCTCTTATGCACTCAGAGCATCCTAATTATTCACCATAATGAGTTTAGAAGCACTTTTCTCAATATTCAGAGACCAGAGTGGAGTTTTGGCGTTTGGCAATGCTAAGAGCTAGCATGCTAACAACGCATTTCCTGATTCTCAGACAGCTTTATAATTAGAAGACTTATTTTAGCAATACAATTTATGCTTACATACATGGAAAAAATCAGGTATAGACTCTTTCACATTGGTAGATTGTTTCCACTGTGGTGTTAGCGGTTTCTCTTCAGCATATTGGCCAATCGCATTTGGGAATAACTAATAATAATTGCCATAAAAGAACTCCCTTTAAATATGCAGAGTTCCCATTTCTCCCCATTCACTTCTATGCACTTTGGTTTTGCTCATTGTGAATCATTTTGTATCACGTTTGGTTGAATCGTATTTTAAAAGTTCACTATGTAACTTTTCCTCTTGGGTCCACCTGCTCATCTCCATGGAAATGTTATTGCTTTGCCTCGAATGCTTCACAGTATGGCATTACACATCTATCACTATCACTATGGCACATCTCATTTATTTATTCAGTTACAGGTGTTTTCATTGTCCATGGAGATAGACATGTTTAATGCCGTATTCTAGAACATTCCATTCAAAGCATTCACATCTCCATGGAGACAATCTGGTGGCGCATACTCCACAAAAAAAGTTACGTATTGCACCTACATGCGTGGACAGATCAAAATGTGTGGCGTTTTTGTAATAATATTTTATAGAACAATCAGGGGGTCAACACTTTGTAAAAAAAAAAAAAAAATTATAATAAGTGTTAAACTGTTATAATAATTCTTACAGATCAGCGTGAATTATTTGTGGATACTGAAAATTGCCTTCTCACTCTGACCCTGGTGTCCAATGAAACAGGTATTTAAACTTCCAGGTTAAGTACGGATCCTTCAGATCAAATGGCTGTGGATGTTAACTGAGCTATTTTGTGCAACTGAGATTTCCACAATTTTATAATGCTCCCTTGTCAAAAAATGACTGATTTTTTTGTTCTGATTCTTCATTCATGTGTGTTTTTATATTTATGAAGGCCTAGTTTGGACGCCATTTTGAGGACTTTCCACATGTCTTTAAATATTATCCCACATTATCCTGGAAGTTACCATTGGTTCCATAATCATAATCATAGCCAATCTTGACTGACTTTACAAAACTTTTTAAAATTGGTTTTCATGTTTGTTTTCATTCTTCATTTTGTTTCCGATTTTTCAGTGTTCAAAAGACAGGATTGTCGCCATTGCAATTACCAATCCAAAAGGAAATACTGACATTTTCCACCATGCTAAAATCCATGGATACATTTGAGTGCCTGTACTGCTTCCTCTGGTTCATCATAGCTTTTACCTTTTGTAGTAAATCATTTGAAAGTCCAGTTTATGTTCAGTTTTTAGCTTTAAATCACTATAATGCCGTATCCTCATCAAAAATGTACCATAATCGTTTTATTTGTACATTGCCAATATACTCAAGGTGTCCCAGAATTTCTGATCTCAAAACCTTACACTTCAACCAGGTGGTAATCTCCAGAAGAGCTCCTCTGGGTTTTTAAAGTCCATTCACTGTCTCCAGACTCATCTACTGTTGTGAGCCTGATTTCCTCTGCTTCCCTGTGTGAGGAGGCTGCAGGGTTGAACCTTGTGCATGCCTCTGTGTAAATGTGTACAGGAAGTGCATGTGATCCTCATGTACTAGAATCATACGTATGTGTATATAATGTAGGACATATTTAAAGAAGAGCCCGTTCACTAAATAAAACTGTTCCAAACTGAATGCTCCTGTGTGGATCATTTCACTTTTTTAGGCATTTAGGTAAACATTTTCTTGAATTATAATAATTGTCGAAATGGTTTGGGGTTGGCTAGTGAAAAAATGAAAGAAACTACAAAAAATACAACTAATATTTGAAGTTGTTTTATTTAATTTTCATTTTAAGCACACTCCCACCACCAAGTCACCACCACCTGTTATAAAAGTATTCAAATAACCTGCTTGTTTCAATAGAGACATTAATGTTTTGCCTGGAATATTCCACACTCCACAGTATTGCATTCAGCTAAATGTATTACATTTTATATATTAATTATTATTTATTTTATATTTTAATAGCTGATAACCAATGTAGGTTAATTAAATACAATCAGTTAATTAAA
>KN506463.1:4401-15983 GCA_000787155.1 Scartelaos histophorus
TACATTTACGTTTTTAATGAAGTAGTTTATCCTAGAAAATAAGTTCTCTCCTCATCGCTGCACAGGACTTGTAAATACCACTAACAAACTACTAATACAACAAGCAGCGGCAAAAAGACTTTTTCTTTGCATTGAAAAATCAGGTTTTGAGATACAGGATATCGCATTTGTGACCCAAAAAATGTCTGTCAAGCTCTTGGAAATAAAGTAAGTTTCCCAATGATGAAGTAATTTAGTTCCAGCGCGTCAGTCTTTAGACCCTCGTCTGCTTCAGTGACGCCATCGCTGGAATGAATCTCCTAGAATCACCTTCGTTCAGCTTCACTCCTTTTCCTCTTCTCTTCTCCTTTCAGTCACCTCATAAACGGACTTTCTTTTACGCTAAACTGGTCGTGGATTCTTGTCATCGCAACAAACTTTGTGCAAACTGCAAGGAAGCTACAGCTGAAAAAAGCCGTTAAGAACCATTGTATTTGTTTAGTAAACAGCGTCTTGCGTCTGTGGAGTGTGTAAGAGCCGAACGTAAACCACGAAATCCCAGCGCCGGAGACTCAGTTACACTAAAAGAGCAGAGAGTTTGACTGAACCCAACAGCCAGTAGAAAATGAGGTAGACTTGTTTTCCATTGGCTGATGTTTATCTGGCCCCACCACCTCCAGAGTTAATGAATTTTCTTTTTTTTTTTGTTAAAATGCTGTTACCTCCTCAAAAACATACCTGGCGTTGTGTTTTTTTTTCATTCTTACATTTGCGTAACCTCTTATTATTGGTAGCAAACATCTCCAAATCTAATTCTAAAATCTAAAATCTAATTCAGCTCCAATTGGCAATTCAAGGGCTAAAATGATGCAAATAGATTTAATGAAGTTGTTTAAAAACCCAGTGGAGAGAGAGAAGAACTCGGGCTAAATATGCAGGATTTGTGTGAATGAAATGAAAGTATTCCAGCAGATTTTAAGGTAAAAAAGCTAGAAATTGCAATACAATAAACCCCAAACTTTAAGACAGCAAGTTTACCAAAGAGTTTTTATTTTTATGCCGTTCGGTCTCAAGTCTCGAAGCGAGTCTCACGTTTCAGTTTGAAGATTCTTACAGTAATCAATTAGACTGAATAACAAAGCAGTTCTGTGTGAAACTGGAGCTGGGCTAATCGCTTTTAGGAACAGACGCCATCATTTATTCAAAGTACGATACGCGGGGGACCGAGCTGTAAGAATACCCCAAAAACTCCCCCAAAACTGTGCTGAGAAAACGAAAAAATATGAAACTAAACAAGAAAGAAGCTCAGTCCCAGTGTTTTTTTTGTTTTTCGCTGTCAGTTGTGTTGTGAGGAGCTGGGAGCCTGGTGCAGTCTTGTCATAGTCGGTTTGGTTAAATTGTCGGCGTCAAGGGAAAGTATAAGGCCAAAAACAAGAAGTACACAGGTGAGTACACGGGTACACAGGTGAGTACACAGACCCAAGCAGAGGTACTTTGAATTGTAAAATAGTGCAGCTTCAAATTAGCGTTTTGTCTTGTCCTCGGAGCGGAACAAACTCCAGTCAAACTTTAAATATTACCATGTTTGCAGGTGGATTATGTAACTTTCCTACTAGTGCGGTGGGGGGTTTGCTATCTGCTTGTCTCCATGGCGACGCTATTGCTTTATAACATGGCCGCCGGGTCACGTTACAAGTCAGATCTGTGGAGAAACGAGTAGGAACGAGTGTTTTTGAGGAATAAAAAGACATGTTTGGATAATTTAAATACTATAGATGTGGTTAATGTTATACTGTGGGACATTATGTGTTAAATAATGACATCTCCATGGAGACAAGCAGGTGCAAAGCCAAGAAAAGTTACATAGTTCATCTTTAAATGTTTGACTGAAATGTCCTAACACCAAATGGATCTTTTTCTTTTTTTTTCATCAGTTAAGGTGCATTATGTAACTTTTTGGCTTCCATCATCTGCTTGTTTCTATGGATACATCACTCATCTGCCTCGAATGGTCCACAGTATGGCATTAAACAGCTCTACGTTAGACAGAAAGGTTTAATAATAATAATGTGAAATAGCCCCAAAAAAAGCAACATCAAAGTAACATCTCCATGGAAAGAACTGTTTAACTATTTAACCTCTACTAGAAAAGTTACACAATAAACCTTTAATTTAGTCATTAATTTTGGATATTGCATTTTATTCTGAAAAAATAAGCGGTTTAAATTACGAATTCAAAAACATCTCTGCTCTTTAAATTTGTATTCGATTGCTTAAAGACAGCATTGTGTATTTTCTGGTGTCAAATGCTTTTCTCCATTGGTCTGAAATGTTTCACAGTATGGCATTAAACCTTCCTATTGTCATGGAGACCAAACCAGACCAAGTTACAGGTCAGATCTGCGGAAAAAGCGACCCTGCACTTAGTCAGAATGTGTTTTTCTGTGGATTTTTGAGCTTTAAAACCACCTGTAATTTAACAGGTTTAAGGTAGAGCTGTTTAATGTCACACTGTGGAACATTCCAGGCAGACACATCTCCATAGAAACGAGCAGGTAAAGTTACACAGTGCCCATTTAAAAGTACAGTAACCTGCAAGATTCCATGGACATAGAAAGTTAAACCATGAGTGAGGAGTTTATTTTTTAATTTTCAGCTAAAAAGTGACGTACTGTGGCTTTAATTAAATAAAAAAGGGCAAAAATCGGACGCCGTCTCCGCCAAGTCGAATGAAAAAGATGAAAAAGACGGGAAAAGTCATAAGATATCTGGCCAACGCGCTGTGGTCACCATGGATACACAAGCGAGTTAAAAGCATTTCAAGACCGTATTGAAGGACAGTACAAATGGACCAAATTATCCGAGATTTGGTCCCTTCTTTGCCCAGCGCTCCTCTACCGCACGCACCACCACTTTGCTGTTGTAAAAATACCGGTCGCCTTTGAAGTTTGGCAAAAAAATAAAATGAAAAAATTGGCAGGAAACTTTGAGTAAGAGCTGTCAGAGACACTCAAGAAGAGGAGACGGCGGAGTGCAGTTCCTAATCGCGGTGCTTTGATTGGTGGAGAGGAGAGGATGGAGCTCCGAGGGTCAGGAAAGTGTTTTGAAATGACGGAGAAGAGACGGCGGCAGAGGGAGGGGGTGGTTTGAAAAGTTTGACCCCGGCGCAGGGAGACCGGACACCGCCAGTTACGGGGGATGGACTGTTTTTTTGACCTTTTATCGGCCTTCACCGCAGCTCCGAGGTGTGAAGACTGAAACCTGGCTCGGAAATACACTCTGACAATGTGTGATGGACGGATCGGACTGGACGAGTGAAGGGAGAGAAGGGACGGCTTATGCTAATGCCTTTGAAAAGATGCACTGTGGAACTTTTCTCCGTGGAAATGTCATTGCTCTGCCTAAAATGTCCAACAATATGAAACCCCACGCGACTATTACCTCATTTCTACAGCAAAAACTAGACTTATTACGTGTCATTTTAACTATTTAACGGTTAAATGGGGATTCGAGTTGGGATTATTTGCCAGACTTGATATGGTTTAGTTAATTCACCTTCTACTAGTGTTTATTCAACTCCCCTTAGTGTTAATTTAGCACGTCTCACCCAATACATCACACTCTCATGAGAGAAGAGCAGTTGGAATCAGTTTTGCTCATAATTTCATCTTAAATTATCTAAAATAAAGTGTAAAAATAAAACACCCCTCTGTGGTGTAACTCTACAAAGTGTTAACTGTTTACTCTCAAAATGTTAACATAACTCTTGATTTCGGGGTTAAACAGGAACGTTGGTCCAGTGTTAATTAAATAAAATAAACTCTAAAACAGATTGGACTCATATAAATCCTGAGAAAATGTTAAAATTTATTCTGTGAGTCAATTTTAACACTCCACTTTTTGTTGTGTACTTAAGTTGATGCTTTAAATTAAATTATAATAAATTATAGTTTTGCACCAACAAAGAACCAACTTGTGAAGAAAAGTTTATAAAAAGATGCATATTTTTTCTAATATTTTAAATGCAATTTCAACAAAATAACGTGTTTTTTTTTTTTTTATATAATATAATAAAATACTGTAGTAGTAACGGTGACAAAATTTCCTTTCATGATGCCGTCATTTCTGACTGATCTTAAACCTAATTCTGTGTATCCATTTCAACGCGGCCAAGTTACAGGTTGGATCTGAGGAGAAGCGAGCCCACTCTTAGTAAAAACGCACATTATTCAAGGTATTTTTGAGGAATAGAAACGCAACAAAACGAATGTAAATGTATAAGTTTTAGCGCTGTAGATGTGTGAAGCAGCAGGCAGAACGATAACCATTCCCCCTACTAGAAATGTTATAGAAATGTTACATTTTGCAGCTTTAATTCTTAATAAATTTAGTTTCATTATGTAGTTTTGTGTAATCCATTGTAAGATTGGAAGAACTAGACGTAAATCCTAGTTGTAATTTTAATGACTTCATGCACGTTACAGCAGTAGCAGGAGTAGTATTAGTAGTATTAGTGAAGTAGTAGTTGTTGTAGGTGGAGAAATATTTTGTACATTTACTGTTGTTTTGACTGCGCTGAGTAACATCTCCAATTTTGTCCTCTCAAATATTACTAAATCTTGCAGTTTTTTATGGCTGGTTACCCGGGTGATGGTTTTACAGGGAGAGGGCAGCGGGGTGAGTGAAAAGAGCCAGACTCGGACTGAAATAGAGCGGAAGGAAGAGCCTTGTGTGGAGCTGAGGGGAGGATAATGGAACATGGACTCAAAACACCAGGAGAGGGACCAGAGACGCTGCGGCGCTTTGTAACGGGCTGGTTAAAGACGCACTGTGGCACTTTCCCCGCTCTTCTCTGCGGACGTCTTACTCGCTTTGCCTGGAAGGACGGCTGAACGATTTGGGGTTTATGTTTTAATAATAGGATTTCAGAGTTCACACGCTAAACTTTGGGAGAATTGACAAAAAAGATGAAAAATGAATACGAGAATCACATTTCAGAGCCTGTTTGTGCAGGTCTAAACTCCTATATTAAGTTAGTATAGAAGTATAGAAGTTCAAGGACCAGGATTAAACATGAAATATCAGGAACGATTTGGGGTTTATGTTTTAATAATAGGATTCAGAGTTCACACGCTAAACTTGGAGAGAATTGACAAAAAGACTGAAATTTGAACGGAAATATGAATATGAGAATCACATTTCAGAGCCTGTTTGTGCATCAGAGTTCACACGCTAAACTTTGGGAGAATTGACAAAAAAGATGAAAAATGAATACGAGAATCACATTTCAGAGCCTGTTTGTGCAGGTCTAAACTCCTATATTAAGTTAGTATAGAAGTATAGAAGTTCAAGGACCAGGATTAAACATGAAATATCAGGACTAGACCAGGACTAAACCCAGACTAAAAAATGATTTAAAAAAAAAAAGGAGTTCAAGCCAGTACGAGGACCAGGATTAAACATATTAATATTGGGACTAGATTAGGACTAAACCCAGACTAAAAAATGATTTAAAAAAAAAAAGGAGTTCAAGCCAGTACGAGGACCAGGATTAAACATATCAGGACTATACCAAGACTAAATCCAGACTAAAAAATGGGAAAAAATAAGTTCAAGCCAGTAGGAGGACCAGGATTAAACATATAAATATTAGGACTAAACCAAAACTAAAAAATGAAAGAAAAAAAAAAAGAAGTTAAAACCAGTAGAAGGACCAGGATTAAACATATCAGGACTATACCAAGACTAAATCCAGACTAAAAAATGGGAAAAAATAAGTTCAAGCCAGTAGGAGGACCAGGATTAAACATATAAATATTAGGACTAAACCAAAACTAAAAAATGAAAGAAAAAAAAAAAGAAGTTAAAACCAGTAGGAGGAGCAGGATTAAACATAACGTATCAGGACTAGACCAGGACTAAACCCAGACTAAAAAATGGAAAAAAAATGTTCAAGCCAGGAGAACGACCAAGATATATGAATATGAAATATCAGGACTAGACCAGAACTAAACCCAGACTTAAAAATGGCAAAAAAAAAAGAGAAGTTAATACCAGGGGATTCGAACTACCAACCTTCGGATCAGTGGACAAACCTCTATCACTGAGCTACAGTCCAAATCTCAAAATGCTCTGTTCCACCTCGTGATGTCATGAAGCTGTAATTTTCAAGTGAATTTAAGATCGGTAACTCCACCTCTGAAATCATCCCAATAGGAGTTTAAAAACACAGTGGAGCACTTCCTGTATTCCCGCATGACATCACAAGGTGGAACAGGGCGTTTTGACCTTTAGAGATGTAGACGGACTTATAATAAAGTGTTACTCAAACGTGTGAATGAAACGAAACACAACTCCAGGTGTGTTTTTGGGGAGTTAACATTATAACAGGACTTGAAGCTCACAAGATTCAGATTTGGACCTTTAAACAAAAGCTGCATTATTTTCCTACAATAGCTCCAGAAGTATTTACCCCGTACTTTGAATTTGAAATATGAGTTGGGAGCCTTTCTCTATTGATTTGGACACAGTGTTTTATAGGCTCGGGCTCGGGCACAGCAGCAGCGCGTATATTTCCATTTGTCATCGTGACTTCAGAATTTGCTTGTTTGGCAAAACTGTGGTGGGAATTGAACCCTCGGAGAATTATGGAGAGATGGTTCCACCGTCTGTGTGGGTCAGTGTGGCCTCCCCAGTACACAGATGTCCAAAGTGTTTATGTTGCAATTTTGAACCAGTTCAGCTGGTAGTAGTAGTAGTAATAGTAGTGGTAAAGTGTGGTGGTGGTAGTAGTAGTGGTGGTGGTGGTAGTGGTTGTAAAATAGTTAAAGCATTTCAGTAAAGATTAGACTATTTTTTTATTAGTGTGGTGGTGGTAGTAGTAGTAGTGGTGGTGGTAGTGGTTGTAAAATAGTTAAAGCATTTCAGTAAAGATTAGACTATTTTTTTATTTTTTTTTTTTTAAATACCGTACAATGAAAATTTCAGCAGTAATTGTGGTACTTGTAGTAGTAGTATTATAGTAGGATATATTATGGGTACATGCGTGTTTAGTAGTAGTAGTAGTAGTATTATAGTAGGATATGTTATGGGTACATGCGTCTTTAGTAGTTGTAGTAGTAGTATTATAGTAGGATATATTATGAGTACATGTGTGTTTAGTAGTTGTAGTAGTAGTGGTAGTGGTGGTAATAGTAGTAGTCGTAGTGGTGGTAGTAGTGGTAGTACTAGTTAAATAGTAGTAGTAAATAAGTAGTTAAAGTGGTTCAGTAAAGATTAGACCAATTTTAAAAAAATACCGTACAATGAATATTTCAGCAGTAATTGTGGTAGTAGTAGTAGTATTATAGTAGGATATATTATGGGTACATGCATGTTTTTCTAAGATATTTTTGAACAATACAACGTAGAAAACATGTTTTAAATTTCACTTTCACATTTTTGATGCTCTGAGTCTCCCTCCCATTGCTCCCCAGATTAAGTCTAATGAAACTACTGCACATCGCGTCAGGTTTGTGAAGTTGTTGCGCAGTTTTGTATCACGTTTTGTTATATTTATGTAACATTTTCAAGTTGGATCAGGATGACGTTGGTTTGTGGCCTGAGTATTGCACAGGATCTTTGAATAGGGCCTTGGAGAGATCACTAAATTACTCAAATTACTTTAGGCTCTGGACTATAAAACTTTCGTCTCGCTCTTGTTTTGTCTGTTGTCGAGCAAACGCACCAAAGTGGAATAGATCTGGAGCCAGCAGACGCCACGAGGACCGGCTCATTATTCTGAACCGGTGCTTTTTCCGCTCGAGTGACGAGGAAACACAGGGAGTGCACCGCACGCTCGCAACAAGAGGGGCTTTAATTACTTTTTAAATGTTATTGTGCCGTGCACCTAAGGGACGCTCTGATTGGACGAGGGGCGCGGGGTCTGCGTCTGATTGGCCGAGAGCCACGGGGGGAGAATCACAATATGGGGTGACTTTAAAACAGCACGGACGAGATACTTTTAAACGGTTTTCAAATACTGTTGGGAAAAAAAAGTGTAGTAGTAGTAAAAGCAGTAGTAATGGTGGATGTAGGTGTAGGTGTTGTAGTAGTAGTAGTAGTAGTGTGTAGTAGTAGTAGAAGCAGTAGTAATGGTGGATGTTGGAGTAGGAGTAGGTGTAGGTGTAGGTGTTGTTGTTGTTGTTGTAGTAGTAGTAGTAGTAGGTGTTGTTGTAGTAGTAGTAGTAGTAGTAGTAGTAGTAGTAGTAGGTGTTGTAGTAGTAGTAGTAGGTGGTGTTGTAGTAGTAGTAGTAGGTGTTGTAGTAGCTGTAGCACAGTAGAGTAATGGTAATGAGAATGGTTTTAGAACTATTGAACTTTTACTACAGGTTATATGTTCTACTACTACTCCTACTCCTACTACCAGTACTAACACACCTACTACTACTACTATTACTACATATTGATACAGACTAGTAGTGGCCATAGTACTGCTGTTGTCTTTTACCTTTATACCACTACTACCACCACTACTGCTACTACTGCTGCTGCTATTACTACTACTACTACTGCTACTGCTGCTACTACTACTGCTAGTACTACTACACACTGATTTAGACTAGTAGTGGCACTAGTACTACTGCTGTCTTTTACTTCTGTAGCACTACAATTTGTTTCCTAATAATACTACTACTACTACTACTACTACTACTGCTACTGCTGCTGCTACTGCTACTACTACTACTACTGCTACTACTACTATTCATTGGTGTACACTAGTAGTGGCTCTAGTACTACTGCTGTCTTTTACTTTTGTAGTACTATTTGTTTTCTACTTCTTCTGCTACTACTATTACAGCTACTACTTCTATCACCCATTGATGTACACTAGTAGTAGCACTAGTATTGCTGTCCTTTACCTTTATACTACTACTACTATTGTATTTCTACGGCCACCACCACTAGTACTACTTCAACACTGATTACTACACACATACATTAAAAAAACATTGCTTCTACTTTCCAAACTTAACATTTAACACATTTTCAATTTGTACAAAAATACTATTTATTTCAAGATCCTTCACAATGTTTCGAAGTACTAATACCTTATTCGCCCTCTACTTCATAACCACTTTTATAAATAACTATAAATAACTTCAAATCTGAATTATCGGCGGCCATTTTGTTGAACCGTGCTCCTTCCTGTTTGTGAACGTGCTCCACAATCAGACTCTATTCTAAAGTGATACAACATACTCTATAATTATGTTTATCTAAAATACGTTGAGAACTTGACATGAAAAAACACACAAAACTGGTGAAATGTGTGTAAAGCGCCGGTGCGACTGAAGAAAACACGTTTCAAAAAGTGAGCGCGTCTCCGGGTTTAATGGATTAAATTGGGTTAAATGGAGTCTTCTGTTGCTCGGAGGTTATTGGAGATTTTTTGGCCAAACTGTGGATCAATAAGAGCAGCTTTAAGGCCATTCTGTGCGGAGATTTACAAAAGTGTGTGTCTAGACGGGTTTGAATGAGACTTTTCCTTCCAGTCTGACGACGAACTCAGGACTCAGCCGACCGTGACGTTAAAAGAGCAAAACCAGAGTGTTACCGTCTGCAAAACAGTGGAACAACGTAACAGAAGTACAAGTAGTCAAGTACTGTACCTATGTTGAGATACTTTTAGATACTTTTTAGAGCCGGTATTTGTAATTTCTGCTACACTACTTTATTGAACTGGACTGAAAAACAGAAGTATTTTTAATTATTGTATTATTTAATTCATGTTTTATTGTCTGAGACCTACAGAAAAGTCTTATTAATTCAGTTGTTTCTGCAAAATACTTTCACTTTTCACTCTTCAATTACAATTTTTAATGAATATTTTAATACTTTTGATACTTTACTTTGTATTTTACTTTTACTTTGCATTCTGAATATTTAATTATTCACCAAAATTAGTTTAAAAGCACTTTTTACGGTTTTAGAGACCAAAACGTCCTCAACAACTAGCATGCTAACAGTACACTTCATGATTTTTGGACGATAAACGGTTTGTATTTCGATGCCGTAAGTACATGCCAGACTTATTTTGACCCCAAAGAAAAGCTTATTGATACTTTGCAGCTGACGTCCTCAACATTGCATTGGGGGTGTGACGCTAGCTGTACGCACTGCTCTGTCTGCTGCTTTGTTGGACTTTAATCTGAGCTTTATTTTCAGAGTTTTATACTGTGTGTTGTGGACTATTACCACCAAAGGAACTACATTTCTATGGAAACAAGGAAGCCGCTTTTGGTGTTTTTCTTTTTTTTTCTTTTTTTAATCATTTGTTGAGAACCTTTTAGCACACAAATGAACATGATGAATATAAAACTGGAATGCTAAGTGTACGCGGGGCTGTAATTACCTTTCTGTAAACAACACACTCCCATCATACCCCTGGTTTGAAGGCGTGTGTCCATTTAGACTCGGCAGATAAAGTGCTCTGAATGTGGATAAATAGGAGACATATTTCCCGTGCTAATGACAGTGTAATTAGTGAGAGATCTCTGTGGTACTTCTGTCACTCAAAGACACTGCGCTCTTTGCTCGGGCACAAAAACACACATCTGAGACCGGCGTTTTCAGAGGTTTGAGCTTTTGAAGTGGCCCATCTCACAGGATCAGGATTTCTGTTGTTATTAGCAGCTAGCATCATTTTGAACAGCACACAGTTAATTAAAAACATGGATTATGCATAGTTCAGTTGGTACATCTACTACTACTACTATTACTACTGCAACTACAATTACAACTAATGCAGCAGCAACTACTACTACCACCTCTACTACAATTACTATGGCCAATAGGCTACAACTGCTATTACTAATATTACAAAAACAACAGCTGCTACTGCTACTTTTACTGCAACTACTTTTAGGCTACTACGACTACTACAATAACTACTACAACTTCTGTTATTATTACCACTACAATTGCTAATATGACAACAACTATAACTACTGCTACTACTATTACTATTACTACTACCATCACTACGATTACTATTACTACTACTATTGGTATTACTACTACTACCATTACTACTGCTACTACTATTACTACTACTATTACTGCGCCCACAGGAGAGGGACTCCCCTACGGTCCCTTGTTGTACACTGTTCATAGGGTGTTGCATGTTTTTGGTTATTACCACTACTGTTACTAATATGACAACAACTATAACTACTGATACTACTGCTACTACTATTACTATTACTACTACTACTACTACTACTCCTACTACTACTACTACTACTACTCCTACTACTACTACTACTACTACTCCTACTACTACTACTACTACTACTATTACTACCTCCATTACTATTACTACTACTACTACTTCTAGGCTACTACAACTACCACCACTACTATAATAACTAATACCACTTCTGTTAATATTACCACTATTGCTAATATGAAAACAACTATAACTACCTATATTACTGCTACTACTAATACTGCTACTACTACTAGTACTACAACTACTATTGCCACATGTTGATGAGTTTTAATTCTGAATAAAACCAATTAAATTCTGAATAACAATTAATTCCTCTTTAAAAACACTTGTA
>KN506467.1:0-17747 GCA_000787155.1 Scartelaos histophorus
AAATAAAATAAAATAAAATATAATTAATTAAATAAAAATGCTCTGGATTCTAAAAATTGTAGTAGGAATCGGCCATGAGAAAATCACTTATAATTATAATAATAATTGTGGTAAATAATTAGAATGCTCGGAATGCATAAGAATAAGTTTGGAATAACTTTGAACCACCAGATGAACTAATTTTTTAAGACAGTAAAAATCAGGTACAGCACGTTTAAGTGATCTGTGTCTGAAAACATGTTGAAAATCTAGTGTCCCATTGTTCACAGTCAGTCTTTTGTTAGCTTGTAGTCTCTCGGTAACATCTGTTTTTTTGTCCCGAGCCACTCACATACCATCCATCTTGTTCATCCTATAAACTTTTCCATGGCAACTCTCCCCGACTGCAACGGACGACTAGTTTCTGACCCAAACTATGAGCAGACCAGTCTCCTCTGCCCCTCTGCTCTCGCCGTAAACAAGCTCGGAGAGAATAATTATCTTTAACTCAAACCAGGACTGTGCCGAGGTGGTTTACGGAGCAATGGGAAGCAGATGTGCGGCAGGAAACAAGCTCGGGCTATATTGGTCGATCAAAATGGTTGTCATGGCAGCGGGTCGTCGTGATGGTAGCGAGGGGGGAGGACAGACACGCCCTCGGGAGTAAACAGGGAAACAGCGTGGGCTACAAGAACTTTGGAGTCAGTGGAGTAACGCGGTGACAAAGTCCAGAGATTGAAGGTATTTATTAACTATGGAGTCATATTTAGGTCAAAATTATTACATGAAAGAGTTGAAGTGATAATAATAATGTTTATCGTGCGTGATGTGGCACCTTCAATACCGTCTGTAAATAAAAATCCCCCTCTGGAGTTTGTATTTAACCAGTATTTAGCCAATAATTTATCCCATTATTTGTGAAATGTGGTGCAATACTTCACATACAGAAAGGATTGGAGATAAAGTGCACAGGAAATAAAGTCGCTATCACTAATCTGCAGTTTCATCTCGATCAATGCGCTGTAAACAGACACACGAGGAACTACTTTCGTCTTTTTACTTTTAAAGAATGATTCAAACTGCATTCAGCGTGGTTTTGTGGACTGCGTGTCATTATTTGCGGATAATTCTATGGATAATATGGATGAGATGTTTATATTCACAACTTTACGAGAGGTGAGTAATAATATGGAAGATCATTTCATCAGATTTTGAATTTTAAATACCGCTTTGAATTTTTTTACTCTGAATTTAATTATTTGTGCATGAGTAATAATATGGAAGATCATTTGTTCCATCAGAGTTTGAATTTTAAATACCACTTTGAATTTTTTTACTCTGAATTTAATTATTTTTATTCTGAATTTTAGTTGTTGAAATTTTAGTATACTTTTTCAGTATATTTCAAATACAAAATAAAAATTCTACCCTTCAAGTCAAAATTTAGAGTGGAAAATTTGCAGTGAAAAAATTTCCCAGCAAAGATCCAAGATGTCAAGGCAGAAGCAATCGATCCTGTGTGAGTGAGGAGGACAGAGGCTGTTTCCTATTGGCTGTTCTCATCTGTGGGCGGGGTTTACACTAAAGAAATAAAAGAGATGAGATGATGAGGATAATTCTGACCAATCAGATCGCTTCACTGCACCATTTCCTGTTACTAAATTAGATTGGATCACTTTAGATCGATTGCTTCTGTCTTGGTATGTTGGATCTTAGCCCCAAATTTTTTTCACTGCAAATTTTACACTTTGACTTTTGACTGTTGAATTTGAGGGCTTGAAAATATTTGTTCTGAATATTTAAAGTGATTTTTTTTTTATACTTAATTTTAAACACTTAAAATTTCAGCAACTAAAATTATCCAGAATAAAAAATAATACATGTTCTTTCAGAGTTAAAAGAGATTTTCAACGGTTTTTAAAATTCAAAACCTGATGGAACAAATAATCTTTTATAGGGGAGAAGCAAATCGCAGGTAAAATCAGGCAAATTCACCTGTAGTGTATTATCGCATTCAGTCATTTGACAGATATTTATTTTCTTTTAATTTAAATAAACAACTACCCTAGAAAATACCCGTAAAATCTGAAAACATATAAGCGCATCTGAACTCTTCACACCAGTTGAACGCATGTGTGTGTGCCGAAGGAGGAGTGATGTTAAGTTTGCACAGAACACAAAAGCACAGCAGGAGTATTGACTGTTCTGCATCAGTGATCAGTCTGTATGGATGAGCCAGCTGCCCTTATCACAATCATACACCTGTACACCCTGCGCCATTACCTGGTACTTGATGCCGGTCTTGAAGTACCCCTGGAAGGTCCTGGACTCAAAGTTCTGCACCTCTCTGTACTGCACTGGCCCTCCCCCCAGGAAGTCATCCAGCTGAGTGGCAAAGATGGCCGCCGCTCCACTCTCGTCCTGGGAGCACTCATCTCCTGCAAAACAAACACCAGTCGATCAGCATATTTAGCCTTCTTTTTCATATTATTTAAGCGAGCACCTCCTGATGTCCATGGAAATAGGCTTAAACTTATCTATTTCTATGGAGGCACAAAGCTAACTCTACCAGGCCAAGTTACACGTCAGATCCGTGGATAGGCGAACCCACTTATTAGAAGAATGCATGTTTTTCAAGGTATTTTTGAGCAGGTATTGATACTAAAAATCACAGTGACAGGACAGAAATGAACCTGGACCACTGAGGGATTAAAACATATAACACTACATGGTAATACAAAAGAACATACTATTATTTAAAGGTGTACTGTGTAACTTTTCTGGTCACTTCCTTAAATGTTCTACACTATTACACACTAATATAACTATCTCCATGGAGACAAGCAGGCCACACCACCACTGGACCCGTTCATTGTAATAATGCTATATGTTTCTGTTTAATGCTATACTGTGGAACATCCCAGGCAAAGCAATAACATCACCATGGAGACAAGCCAATGGCAGAAAGTTATGAAGTGCACCTTTAAAGCTGAAAATCACATTCTATTGTCTAAATATATGGTGTTTTTTATTATCATCATGGTATCGGGTCTGTTCCTTAGTATCTAGATCGAGAATTTTTAGTATCGGGACAACACTGATCACTATTGTAACTTTTTTTTTAGCATAAATCTGCAATTAACTCCCCTCAGAATCTTGGCTACATCCTCACATGACCCCTGAGTCACACATGTCCCGAATGAATCATATTAAACCACATTAGAACTGGATCTGCTCCACGCACGGAGAGACTACGCCAGCAGGCAAGACTTTCACCAAAACAACTGGAGTTTTGTACTAAGCCATAAAAGACGTTATAAAACAGTGCATGGGTGTCAGTTACTCTGCTCCTTTTAAATGCATTTCTGCAATAAAATGGGACCTAAAATGAAGAAAAAAGCAAAAATTGATACAGAAGTTGTTTAAAAATGACAAAATGCAGTCATCAATCTCGCTGTCATTGTTTTGCCTGAAACTTTTCACAGTAAGACTTTAAAGATTCTACTGTATGTGATGCAAAATTGACTCTTGTGAGCTTTAAGTCCGCTGTTATATGACTAAATCTACTATGGATAGAGTCTCTGCAGTTTAGCCCATATGGTAGCCTATAGTGTAATAAAAGGTGATGACAAATCTTATATAAACATTTTTTGGACATGGGTTTGTACAGTCTGTCCTCTGCTGGGCTTGTGGTTCTTAAAGGGAACACTCTTGTGGCTCTTAAAGGGACTGCTCATGTTTGGCAAGAGTCCTCGTTACGTAACAAACATGAGTCTGGGAAACTCTCTCCTCCTCCCTTTAATTTAAGGATTAGAGATGCAGCCATTTGTGCAGGTTCAGACTCAGCACACAAAGACAAGTGTGCAGCAGACAAGTTGTGTAACATCTACTGTAAGTACACACAATATTAGGTAGAGTAAACTGGACCAGGACTGCTACAAAATTAGGCAAAGTTAAGGTTCAAGTAGTTAGTGTTTCCTGCATGGATCCTGGTCTGTTTATACAGTCACTTATGCTTTATAATATTACATAATAGTGCATTAGTCTTATACAGTGCTTCTACACTTTCCCCTTTAAACAATTTTGTGCATTTTTCATTCACTGCATACTCAATGGTGGTAAGCATGAACTGAGGCTGCCAACCTGCGACACTGACTCCTCCAATCACTCACACTGCTGACTATGTGCCACAATGACAGTTTTACATTAGAGCCAGTGCAGGTCCTGGTATTCATCGATCTCACATTCAGGCAGTAACCAGGCCACCAGGCCCAGGCCTGCTCAGCCTCAGAGATCAGATGAGATCAGATATAGAGATAACATAGCCTGGCTCACACCAGACTGATGTGTGTATTACTCTGAGCTGAGTTCTTCAGTCTGGCACGGCCCTCACTGAAAGCGATTGGGGCCTATCAAACTTGTGTTAAATCCATTTGAGAGAAAAGCACAGACATCTTCCCTGTCCACAAATACACAATGCACTTACCTTCTGCACATTTTTCACAAATGAAATAGACCCTGGTTTTGCTAAAATAGGCTGAGGTACGTCTGTCTGTGTCGCCATCTTTGTTTTGGTTTGGGTGCTTCTCTGGTCACCAGTGACCAGGCTCTATCACACCAGCAGGAGCCAAGATGGATTCTGGAGAGTTTGTGAACTCACAAATATCACGAGAATCCATCTTACTGTGGAGCATTAGAAATAACACCCATTTCAAAGAATGTGTTTTGTTATTGTAAACATAATGTTGCAAACATGATGTTGTCATATTGTTACCTCCATATGATTGGGTAATCATGGGGGTAATCAGGTAATAGCATTTAAGTCTTACCAGCAAGCTTACTTAGTCATTCAGTTTAGTTGCATTTGTACCTGCAACTGATTTTAGCATTTTTAAATATTATAAACACACCTGGGAGTGAGCAGAACCTGCAGTATACATGTATTTGTAGATGTTATTTTGGCACAAGCTCAGGGTTTTCAAACGTCACTAAAAACCCACAACAGATGCAGAAACAGGAAGGAACACGTCCCCACAGAGATTGCACACATCTCTCAGGTATGTCTCCACACACGCACATTATCACAGTACGGCCAGTGACTTTTTAATAAAGCATGATGCAAAATGTAAAACTGGTTGATTTACATACAAAAATTACAGTAGTGGAAGAACTACTATTAGTAAGAAGTACTATTAGTAGGGGTGGACCAGACATCATTTTCACATGACGAGTCAGCACAAGATTGGGTCCATGAGAACGAGGCACAATGAGATTTTAACATAATTTATAAAAACTAAGTAGCACAATCCATTACACAATGTTGGCTTCATTTATTTTATGCAATACTTTAGCGGTCATTGTAGTGCTGCTTTTTGGAACTACAGCTTCTCAAATTGCATAACTCACCAGCTCTTAACTCTTTTTTTGTCCAAACCAAATGTAAATTCAGGGGGAAACAATCTCACAAGATAATTTTTCTCATATGTGCACAAACTTGTGGCAGTTCTGTCTCATCAGATCTTGTTGCACAAGATCCTGCCCCATTCCAAACTTTACAGGGGAGGTTTCTTTGTGTAATTTGCATGTTCTTCCTGTGTCTGTGCAGGTCTCCATGCCTACCACCAAGAATGAGGTTGAGGTTTGCTCACAGAAGTGCACTTACAGTGGTTTAAAACTAGGCTTTGGATCTATGCATGTAACTTCATGACAAAAAAGCATGATCGAAACTCACTTTAGATATTTAGAATCCAAAAGTAAGGATGCACTCTGCAGCTTGAAGGTTTAATCAACTTATTTTGCACATGGAGGTGTTATTACTTTGCCTTGAATATTCCACAGTATGGCTTTAAACTATCTATCTTATTATTCAGTTACAGGTGTCAACATTACTACAAGCAGGTAACCATCAGATATGCTTTTTTTATTTCAGATGGCGGCAGAAAATAGAGCAAACAATTATCTTTACTGATATTTTTGGGTTGAATATATAATTTTTTTTAATTATTTTATATCTGATATTAACCGATACCAGTGTAGGAACAGAAAAGACTTATTTCGTTAAAACACAGTGAACTTATTACGCATAAGCTCCAACAGTAATTGTAACTGTTATTAATCCTTCAAATAACTAATGAACAGCTTTGTATGAATAAAAATTTTAATATTATAACACGTTTTAGGCCAAAATCAGTCTTATTGCATCCAGTTAAAAGCCCAACCAGGGTATTGACTGAACTGATACCCAATCCAGCAAATTTGTCAGTATCAGTGGCAGGAAAATGTAAGTAAAGTACAATTATGTTTACATTCTATTGTGTAAAAAGCGTTTTCCTCAGTAAAAAGTTTGAAGTTTGAGTATCGTGACCTCACTCTTCCCGCTCCAACAGCAGTACAGTGAAGGAAGGGCATCCAGCTTTAAATTCTCCTGTACTTTTGGATAGTTAATATATTATTTTACATTATAAGCCTCAGTACAGTTCTCTAGTAAGATTCAATGCTGCATTTTTGTTGGAAAAGTTTTTATTTTCAAAGCTTAAAATAGCTTTTCAAGGCTTAAAATAAGGAACGTATTCTTTAAAACAGTGTTAAATCTTCTGTTTTACTCGTACATATAGATTTACATCATTAACACCAGCCTCATTCTATTTTTATTGCTACTTATTACAATTTTATATGTTTTACTCTTTGTTATTATAATATTTTGTGATGTGTGATGTCCTGTGTCCAAGTCATTTTTATTTTGGATCAATAAAGTTTGTCTAATTCTAAGTAAAAACAGCGCAGTAGTGTTGTTCATTACCGATCCACATGTGAATGCTGTAGGAGGGGAGCGAGGTGGTGTGGAGGAGCAGGTAGGCGTCTCCGGTGTAGAAGCTCCCGTGGAAGGCTTTGGGCACTGGCTTCAGGTCCAGGTTCTCAATCCTCCAGATCTGCAGCCCGGCCTGCTTCCCGGCGTTCGCAAACTCCTTATGACACACCATCCTGGATCTGCAAGGACACAGAGAGTTTTTTTACTGTCATTGTGGTATCAGAATTGGTACTGAGTATAGAGTTTGAAATGTACACGCACTATGAGGCCATTTTCATTTTTGGATCTTTTACGTGGCAGTTTTCAGTGCATCTTTTTCCATCACTACAAGGGTTGGAATTCAAACACTTGTAAAATGTGAATGGAACTGTCTGTACTGCAAAAGCGTTACTAATAAATAAAAATACTCAATTCTTCAGTCAGTGTCAAAGCAAGAAAATGCTTTGTTCCTTGCATTTACCCAAATGTACAATTTTTAAGTGTGTGTGGTAGGGCTGCTCGCTGCTCGATTATGGGAAAAAAATCATTATCACGATGATTTTGGTCAATATTGAAATCACGATTACCACGATAATTTAAATTATTATTTTTTGAGCATTTCTTTCTCAAAAAAGCACTTTATTATTGATAATGTGCGCAAAACCTTTCAAATTGAAAATACAAATATGCACCTTAGAGCAGTTTCGATGTATAAAACATAAAAGAATGAGAACTTCACACATTAATTCCTTGAAGCGGAGGAGAGGGAGCAACTCAAGAACATAGAGAAAAATCCCACACACCGTCTTACTTGCAAAATATGAAATTTAATTTAATATTTAACAAAAAATATTTAAAATACCATAAAATAAACTTTGTCCTAGTGTGCACCCTTTCAACTCAATTATGAATTTGAAGATCATGACACGCAAATCAAAATCGTGATCAAAATTCGATTTGGTAAGCAGATTAACCAATCAGAGAAATGCATTGTCCAGTTTTGTCAGAACAACATGGTGGCCTATGAGAAAATATAAAAAGAAAGTAACACAGGATTGAGAAAAAGAGAACTGCACAAATGGAATGAGTTTATGCAAATTGAAAGGCAAATAAAACTCATGATTCACTCTAAAATCTTCAGATAAATCATTCTATATCCTCTGCTTTCTGCTGTTGTGAGAAAAAGAGAACTGTACAAATGGAATGAGTTTATGCAAATTTGAAAGGCAAATAAAACTCATGATTCACTCGAAAATCTTCAGATAAATCATTCTATATCCTCTGCTTTCTGCTGTTGCCCCATATGAATCCTCAGAATCTGAATAAAATCATTTGTCATTTGTTGTTAAAAAGAATTATCAACCAAAACTCCATCAACCAACTACAAGACTAAACAACTAACAGCCCCTGATCCTACAGAACTGACACCAAAACCCTAAAAGGTAAAATAAGTTACATATTTTGTTCTAAATTCACAAATATTCAAGTCTTTCAAATTTAAGAGACCCAAATTAACAGATGTGTTTGAACTGCTCCAAAACTGGGCGGTTGTTTGACACACTTGTGGTCTGAATCAAGACACGCCTGCAATCAAATAGAAAGTACATTATAAGTACTGCTGAGTAATATGCATTTGGTTTTATTGGCGCTGATGCAGTACTGTGGAGCATTAGAGTAACGCAGTAACAGCTCGACGTAAATGTAACAAGCAGGATATTGTACTATAACTGGGACATTTTAAACCACAATATTGATTGAAAATACTTCTGTGTACAAAAATATAATGAAGTAGTGCCATATAAGTATGTATAGACTGTTGTTGTGAGTTATGCACGTTTGATTTTACTGCAGCCGACACCTCCCATTCCGTTCATTCTGAGAAGTACTGAGCTCTTCGACCATAAATACAGGAGTTGGTCTTGGGAACCGGTCTGACGAGCTCCAAGGTGCAGCTACACCTTTGCTAAGAAATATTTGTGATAATCTGAGTCAAGCCTGAGCTACTTTCGATGAATTCTACTGCCTAATCTCTATTTGAATCTATTTCTCTGTACACATCAGGGATTACAGGCCCATATTGCTCTATTTTCTGATCTATATTATAATGTTATCTAATCACAAACAGACCTGGAGTTGTGTTTTGTTGAGGTAAAAACATTTTAACATGTCTTAGATCTCACAAGTTTAACGTAGGAGCTTTAAAGGCTTCGTACGCAGTTATTTTCCACGTATATTTGAGCAACATTTGTCTTACCCCATGCCACTACAGGTATATTGTATAAACAGAGAATTCTAAAGCATTTCGCTGCCCAAAAATCAGGAAGTGTGTGGTTAGCTCGGTTGTTTCCAGTATGACTTAAATGTTGTTAAAAGCTAAGTTAAAATACATAAGGTAAGAGGAGTAACTTTGGTCCACTGCAAACCATTTTTAATAAACTAATGCACGTTTTTAAGACTAAAAATCAGAATCATAATGTAAAGTTTATGAATAACCATTAATCTTGCACATGCATAGTTGGGTTTAAATATGCTGAGAAAAAAACAGACCTGATCTTGCAACAAATAACTGGTTAAAAACAAGAAAACACAGTCGCACAAAAGTTTGAACTGAACAAAAAAACAAATCCATATTGGAGAAGTTTCAATCAGCGTAGTCAGAAAATGCCTGGAGGTCTGGACACACCTTTGTACAGACACTACTATGAGGAACTTTGAACTATAATGTAAAGATGATATCATAGAAGTACATGTTATGAAGTACTCCCCTATCAACCAACAATATGCACCAGCTACGTTACCATGATTCTAACATTATCTAAAAATATTGTGATATCGGAGGGTCAAAAATCGAGGGCCATCACAATATATCGAATCACAAGTTAAATTCACTGTTGTGGTACAGTAATAGCTAAAAAATACAGAGGGAACTACATAGACCATGATCCTTTGCTGTTTCAGTGCAGACTACATGAAGAAATAATGCAAATAAATGAACTTTTAAATCATATTTTTGTATTCTAACAGTACCAAAGGTTTATCATGGCATTTTAAAGTAAAAAGTAGCATGTTCTCAATTTTGTAAGTCTCCACAAAATATCGGAATATCGTACCGTGAGATGCAGATGGAGAAAATATCATACCGAGAGATTTTGATATTGTTACATCCCTAATGTTTAGTTTAGACTTTTCAAGCTGTTCAAAATTGATATGAATATGACAATAAATGTTGCACCAAATGAATGTCAGTCTTGTTATAATGTATAATATCGTAATATCGTGAGCTTTCCCACGATATCGTAATAATTAACATACCATGAGACTGGGATATCGTTACACTCCGACTTTAAACAGCTCTATCTTTATTTAGTTCTGGATTTATTCGATTACAGGTGGTTTTATAGCTCCAAAATATCTAGGCTTTCTGACTGTGAGCGGCGTCGCCTCTCCACAGATCTGACCTGTAACTTGGTCTGGTTTGGTCTCCATGAAGAAAAACAACCTGTGAGTCATTCATTCGTTCATTTTTCAAAATAAAAACCAAAAATAAAAAAACAAAAAAACTATTATTTTCTTCATTATTTATTTCTAAAACCAAAATGAAAAAACAGATAAGGATTGATTAAACCAGGACTGAACCAGGTCTAAATCAGGTCTAAACCAAAACTGAACCAGGTCTAAATCAGGACTGGACCAGGACTCAGTGTTTCCTGCAGAAAATCGGTTAGTCAAGGTGGTAACTGGGGAGGGGGAAGGGGGTCCGGGTCCAGTCCTGGTTTAGTCCTGGGTTTATTCCTAGTTCAGTCCTGGTTTAGTCCTGGGTTTATTCCTAGTTCAGTCCTGGTTTAGTCCCGGGTTTATTCCTAGTTCAGTCCTGGTTTAGTCCCGGGTTTATTCCTAGTTCAGTCCTGGTTTAGACCTGGGTTTATTCCTAGTTCAGTCCTGGTTTAGTCCCGGGTTTAGCCCTGGTCCTCACTTTCACAGGCACAGTTCTATTTAATGTGACTTCAATGTTGAAAATCCCATTCTATCGTCTAAATAAAGAGTGTTTTTCATTATGATCATATCGGAATAGGTATTGAGTATCGATTCTATTCCTTTGCACTGAAATTGAGTTGAAACGTTACTATCGTGATTCGTGACAACACAGCTAGAATTCTTCTTTCTAATATTGCACTGTTTGAGACGGATGACGTTATTCGGTGAAATAAAATGGACTTTATTACTATAAGAAGATATGGTGAAAGATTAGAGTAGATCAGATTTATAGAAGATTACAAGATTACAAGTGCTGCAGGATTACATCAGGTCTGACGTAGGACGAGGTGAATCTGTATCTAATAATCTGAATCATAGAACTTTTACATCACAGAATTTTGAATCAAATGTACTTTTAAGAGCAGTTTTATTCTAGGACTATTTTACACTGCGGAATTCAAATATCAGGCCTTGTGTGGTTGAATGAATGTAAAGTAGAGCTGTTTAATGTCATACTGCGGAACATTCCAGGAAGAGCAATGACATCACCATAGAAACAAGCAGGTGACAAACAAAAAATTATAGTATATTATTATTTATGTATTTGCACAAGAATTTAAAACTCCTATAGTCCCAAACTTGTGTTATAATGTTGTCACCTCCTCAAAAACATACCAGGAGTTGTGTTTTTTTTTTCATTCACACATATTTGACTAATCCCTTATGCTCCGTTCCACCTTGTGATGTCATAGTGTGGTAGTTTTCAAAATAACAGCTTCTTTTTACTTTTTGTTCAGCAGAGATTGGCAAGATAACAGCTTCTTTTTACTTTTTCTTCAGTAGAGATCGGAAATTCATGGAAGTAAAACGATCCATATTATATTAGTCAAAGTGTGTGGAGTTTACAAACACAGTAGAGCACTTCCTGTATTACCTGATGACATCACAAGGTGGCACGTTGAGAGAGAAGAACGGCAGGTTTGTGTGTTTCACTAATGTAAATCAAACAAAACAACAATTCAGGTTTGTTTTTGATGAGTAACTATATTATAACATGGCTAAACGTTCTCAAACACATTTATTTTTTAAATTTGACGATAACTTTATTAAAAATCACATCCAAACAAGTCTACTTGAGTAATTATTTGAATACTTTTACACTAATTAAAAGCTCTTCTGGTTTCTGCTTATCTTACAACATAAATCAAACTATTTTTAATAACTAGCTGCATCCTTTTTCACACACCTGCCTATTATGAATCGCAGTGTGTCACCACCGCCTCCCTCTAACCACGCGGCGCACAGTTAAGTAATCATGCTGACGCTGTATTATTATTGCCACTCGGACACAAGGCCCGGGTTTACTCAGCTGAGCATTATGGGTGAACGGGCTGAAGGGAGATCAGGTTACAACACGGGCTTTCAGCAAATCTCAATCGATGAACGGCACAGAGATGGGCTATACGTTTAATGCAGTCGGTACATCTGATATGAAAAACACTGTTAGCATAATGCGTTTAAAAGGCCTGTACCCGCTTATGTGACATTATTCTGGGGTGTTCTACATGCATCTCTATGGTGGAGTGTTCAGCCGTAGCAAGGTGACACAACTGCACACACATAGGCAATAATTAAAAAATATAGAAGTTTTAAGATGGTCTGAAAACTCATGAAAAAATGCAAAATGGATTTAAACAACAACGTTAAAGTGTTTTTTTTTGTACGATAATCAGGAAGTGTAAAAAAAAAAAAATCAGGAAGTGTGTGGTTAGCATGTTACAGCGAATGCATTTTAAGGTAAGCTTTTTTGGAAGAGGGTTAATGCTTAGGCCAGAATATTCCACCTCAGTTGAGACAAGTTTTTCAAGATATATTTTAGCAATAAAACACATGCTATAGCCATATGGACAATAAATATGTTTATTAATGGCAAAGTCTGAAAAACAAAGAATTAGCATCTATCTCCATGGAAACAGAAAACCACAAAAGGTACATAATGGTACATAAAATACTCTTAATTTCTCACTTTGAATTTTTTAACTTACATATGAATTATTTTTGTTCTGAATTTGAGTTACTGAAATGCTAAGTGTGTGTTTCAATAGGTTTCAGAATAAAAAATTCAACTTTATTCAGAAACCAAATATTTTCAAGCCCTAAAATTCAACAGTCAAAATTCAGAGTTTAAAATTTACAGTGGAAAAATTTCACAGACAGAGGCTGTTTCCTTTTGGCTGTTTTCATCTGTGGGCGGGGTTTACACTTAAGAAATAAAAGAGATGAAGTTTTGATGTGGCTCTTTCTGACCAATCAGATCGCTTCACTGCTCCATTTCCTGTTTGATACTAAATTAAATCAGATCACTTTGGATCGATTGCTTCTGTCTTGGCATCTTGGATCTTTCCTGCAAAATTTTATCACTGCAAATTTTACACTCTGAATTAGGGTTTGAAAATATTTGTTCATATTCATATTTGTGCTGAATGTACACTTAAAATTTCATCAACTTCCCTTCAGAATAAAATAATTCCAATGAGAAAAATTCAATCTGATGAAACAATTGACTACAGGCCTTCAGGCCTATAGTCATTTTATTGAGATGATAAGGATTATAAGAACTTAGTTAATGCACAAGTCTTTATATAAATACATTGTTTTTTAATACCTTTTTCTGAATAAATAGTTGTTTTGTTTGCCGCTGCAGGTGTAGTCTTGTGAGTGCAGATTGGCTCAGATACATAAAGATAATCATTTTGAGAGCTTTTCCCACATCCCCTTTAGTCGTCTAATCAGCAGGACATATATTTAGTCATCAAAGAACGTCTTTACAACCTTTTTATAACACTGTAATTCATGGTTCAAACTGTAAATCATTAAGAAACCCAGAAGTTAGTTTTAGCCACAAGTTCCAAATGGAGAGCCGGGACTGGAACAATCACAAGTAATATCACCGCATTGCAAAGCAAACATAATAAACTCTAAACAAATTCTGCGTTTTGAACTTGAAGTTTTTATCAGTGTCATCAAGACAATAATATGACTAGTGCATTTATGGCTTACCATAAATCATGATGTGGAGGGAGTGATGGGCGTGGGCGTGTCACTCGGTGTCCTGGCAGTGTCATTACCACTTTAAGCTCCTATATTACGCAAAATTGACTCTTGTTGCAATGTTACCTCCTTAAAAATATAAGTACAGTTGTGTTTTGTTTTATGCACACGTTTGAGTAATCCTTTATTATTAGTCTGTTTACATCTCCAAAGCTCAAAATGCTCTGCTCCACCTTATGATGTCACGTAATGGTAGTTTTGAAGCTAACAGCTACTTTTTACCTTTGGTTTAGGAGAGACGGGCAATTCTAAGGCTCAAATTATCCAGATGATTTTAGTGAAGGTGTATGCAGTTTAAAAACACAAAAACAGTGGAGCACTTCCTGTATTTCCACCTTACATCACACTCTGGACTGTTATGAGTTTGTAGCACAGAACTCAGCCTAAATCTGTGGGGTTTGTTTTAATGAGGAAAGAACATCATAACATAGATTAGAAAATAATATATGTCATAGTATGGACCAGTTTTTATAAAGGTAAGTAAATATGCATTTTTCTGGGCATGTTTGCAAGATTGATACACATATAACAAACCTAAAATGAAGTATATTTGATCTAATCCAATATAAGTCATTGCTTTCTCAGGAATGTTCCATAGTATGGCATTAAAACAGGTCTATCTTACATTAATTCCATTGTAGTTGTTTTTATTGCTCAAAAATACCCAGAAAAACATGCATTATTACAATAAGCAGGGTAGTATCGCCACAGATCTGACCTGTATCTTAGTCCGACGGCTTTGTCTCCATGGAGATAGACGAGTTTAATGCCCTACAGCGCCACAACCCTGCACTAGAAAAGTTACGTAGTGTACAATTACGTAGAAAAGCATAATTTAATGAAGCCTAATATAATATAATACACTTTTTTACATAACTGCTTGTAATTTAAAGGTGCACTGTGT
Source organism: Scartelaos histophorus (assembly GCA_000787155.1). Classification (NCBI taxonomy): domain Eukaryota; kingdom Metazoa; phylum Chordata; class Actinopteri; order Gobiiformes; family Gobiidae; genus Scartelaos; species Scartelaos histophorus. The sequence goes on from KN506467.1 coordinate 14,757, forward strand.
AACTTTTCTGGTGGAGAGTCCGTCAAATGCTTTTCTCCATGGAGATGGTTTTGATTTGTTTTTTATCTTCATGGAGACTAAACCAGACCAAGTTACAGGTCAGATCTGTGGAAAGACAATGCAGGTAGAGCTGTTTAAATGTCATACTGTGGAACATTCCAGGCAGAACAACAGACCAATGACGTATCCATAGAAACAAGTAGGTTATGTACTCCTATTGAAAAAGTTACACAGTGCGTCTTTAGTTTTGTCTATTGAAAATCCTTACAGCTCATGAAATTTGCCACAAAAAAATGACTGTTGTATTTTTATTTCTGTTGTCCACTGGTTCAGGTTGTACCACTTCTCAATAGTATTATTAAGCTTTTTTTCAACTTTCTCTTTCTTTTTTAACACCATAAATCAGCGTGCCAATCTATTTTGCACTAACTGGGCTTCCCCGTTCAAAGATCTATGCCAACTATTACATAATCGCACGCTCTACTTCCTAGAGCCAAAACTCTCGTGCTAACTTTCATAACATCGCGACAAAAAGCAGACTTTTCCACCACAGATCCGTGTTTCCACCGCTTCACCGCTCTGAGGGACTATGGACCTTTTTTAATAACCCGCTATGCCTGTTTTCTCAGCCCGCTACGGAAAATCTCAGCAAAAGCAAAACGACTTCACGACACAGCGTTATAATTTCCACAAACACATCGCTACAGCTTTGCAAACAGACCTGCAAGTCCTGCTAAAGACACTTAAGTTGAATATGCATGCGATTTTATAGAGACTTGAGCAGGAGCGCGCGAGGAAGACGTGCCATAATGCGTAAAAGTCGTGCGTAAAATGAGACTATGACGTTATACTTACGATTTGTGGAAGAAATGCGGAGAAAGTAGTCGTGAACGGAGAGAACAGAAGGATGAGTGCGGCAGATGTCTCCGGAGAGAAGTATTTTAACCAGGGGAGAGAGGTGGGTGTGTCCGGGCAGCAGCGCCGAGGGGGGAACTGGATTCTAATTGGTTGAGAGCTCCAAATGAAGGAAAGATGCTGGGTCTAAACGTAAATAAAAGGCTTTAACGAGGAAAAAAATACTAAAGAGGAATGTAGAGTGAGGCCGGTGAGACGCTGGGGAGGATTACGCAAAGTTTTGAAGGAAATACGGTGGTTAATGAGTTGGACACGTCATTACGTCATTGGCACAAAGATGATTGTATTGTTGTGTATAAAACAAGATGCGGATAGGAGGTCTACTCAGTTGCATTTACTTGAGTAACTTTTTAAAGCTTGTACTGTATTTTTCTAGCAGTGTACTTTTACCCCTCCTTTCGTTATTTTTTTTATTGAAGGAACACTAAATGTGAAAGTTTTGGTTCCTCTTCCCGCTGTGATTCTACAAGTGGGAAAACCTATATGATGACAATACATTTTTGTGTCTGACTTTTGAAAATACCAGGTTTGTTCTGTTGTTGAAAAAAATGATATATATCTCTTGAAGAAAAATGAATTTAATCCATTTGTGAAGCTCAATGAGTCTTTATAATACAGACCAAGGTTTATTGTTGTTATATGGAGAGAGTCTAGACCTGCTCTGGCCCAGAGACCAACAGCCTCCCCTCACCAACAGCATGACCACTGCCCCGACTGCCCCCTTCTTCTCCCCCAGAGCCTCTGAGCTCTGAGTATTTATACAGAAATACAAGTTACATATCAAAGTAGAGTCACACTTTAACACTTCCTAATCTAAGTCACTCTCACTTGAGAACAGCTAAAACAACTAAGGGTGTGACATCCTGAGGGTGGAGACTGTGTCTGCTGAGCCTTTACACATGTTCATGACAGGTAGAATTAACTTTCATTTACACAAAGACAGACAGAGAGAAATCTTTCCACAATTTAAATTTCCATCACAGTTCTGTCCTTAAAATTGCATTACAGGTTAATTAATATAGACCAGCGGTTCTACTGTCACAGGTTTACACTAGAAATACACCAGGTCTAAAACCAGATTATTAAAAGTTTAAAGCCAAGACTAAACCAGGACTAAACCAGGTCTAAAACTGGATTATTACAGGTTTACACTAAGACTAAACCAGGTCTAAAACCAGACTATTATATGTTTACACTAGGACTAAATAAAGTCTGAAACTGAATTATTACAGGTATAAACTTGGACTTAACCAGGTCTAAAACCCAACTATTACTATTACTATTACTATTACGGACATTTACACTTTTTTATTTTTAAAAAGTGGACATAAAAATATGAGTAAAGAAAAAAAGTAGAAATAAAAAGGTGTAAATAAATACATCTACAAATGAATAAATGAGAAAATAAAAAAATAAAAAAATGTATAAATACATAATTGTAAAAGTAAATATGTACAAATAAATAAAAGTAAACATTTATAAATCAATATAAAAATGTACAAACAAGCATATTTTAGCCTTTTAATTCCCAGAATGTGTAAAAGCATGTTTTTTTTACACATTTGTATTTTAATTCAACATTTCATTTAATACTTTTCAATATTTATTTTAATATTTACTTATTTCTCATTATGTCATTTTAGATCTGCCCTACTGCAAAGGTCAAAATAAGGCAAAATAATAAAAAACATATTAATATTACTATAATAAAAATTACTGTAAAAATAAAATAAAATTCTTCTATTCATGTATTATACACAAATGCATAAAGTCCAACCAAAAATGACTAATTTTTATTGACTTGAAGCTGCAGTAAATTCTCACCTCAGTGGAAACTTTACACACCTTCAGTGGACATGGTCATCATTGTTAGAAGAGCTATGGGACCTTATGGGACCTGGTATTGCAAACTGTTGTTGTGTCCTTGGGCAAGACACTTCACCCACATTGATGAATTTGAATGTGATATGTGTGAGAGAGAATTGTCCCAGCTGTCCCCTACTTATGAGTCTACTACTACTACTACTACTACTACCACCACTAATAAAAATAAAAATAATAATTCTACTACTAGTA
>JACN01104785.1:0-16404 GCA_000787155.1 Scartelaos histophorus
CTACTACTAGTAGTAGCACTGCAACTTCTACCACTACTAATGCTACTAATAATACTAATGCTACTGCTGATGCTGCTACTACTACTACTCAGCTACTACTAATTTATTCAAACGAGAGCGCACCATGTGCATTCTTTATTTTAGTGCAATGCTTACCTGACTGTACAATTATTTTTTTTTTACTAGGAAGTCCCTAGAGCGAAAAACAAGTTTTTCGAGGGAGACCTGGATATACGCATTAAAACATTAAAATACCACATCACATCACTTTAATTGCAAATATTTAAAAGGCTTGCAACTGTTTGCAGAAAGATGCAGAAACGACTAGCCTAATTTTACTTGCCCCAATCTCATTATCCTTATGTCATCTGAGTGAAACCCTGCGATGTTGGTTAATTTATTCTTCTTCTCAATTTCTATTTAAACGCAGTGAGTAGGTTTTACACCGGTGTCACTTCTGCCCCAACTACAAACAGTCGTATCTTGGTGTAAGGCGGTGAGTGAATGAGCACAGACAATGCTGTGGTTCTTCGCGTCATCGGAATCCCGGCGTGCGTCATTGCGCGGCTGTTCTACAGAAGAAGAGCTGTGATTGGCCGAAGCGTGGAAATCTCCCCGCCCACCGGCGTGCCTTGTATGGAAACGTGTCTCGCGTCATGGGGACAGTCAAAAATATACTATAAATGAGTTTGGAGACGCGAGACAGGCACTCATCTGCAGAGTCGTGACAGGAGATGATCGGCTGTTGAACAGGTTACCATAACGTTACCAATTCATCAGGTAAGAAACATATCTTTTATTTACAATCTGTAATCTAATTATAAGCGCGAAATCAGCAAAGCTAAATGAACTTTATGTGCGGTAATGACAAGTAGCGCACAGTATGAATGGGCAAGTCCACGTGAAAGTGGGGGGACAGAAATGGCAATTTTAGCATTTTGGACAGACTATATCCATATGACAACTGTATTACGTGAGGACAATTATAGGTCTGTGCCATGTCAGCTAATAATACGACTTTCTGCTTAGTTCAGTGCTTATGTTTTACTTAGTTCAACATTTAAAACAGTACAACAGTACAAGTTCTCCAAATTGTAACCACACGTTGGTGCAGTGTTCAATACTTTATCCTTGAAGATGCAACTTCCCAAACTTTCTAAAAAAGTTGCCATGTAATCTTTGCCGTCTGCAAGTTTAAAGTTAATGCTTACTTAACCGGTAAGCTACTGTTAGATAGCTTACCGGTTAAGTAAGCATTAACCGGTATGCTACTGTTAGATAGCTTACCGGTTAATGCTTACTTAACCGGTAAGCTATCTAACAGTAGCAATTTATTTTGCAATGTAATTTTGGTAAAACTTTAGCAAATCCACAGTGTAAAGTTATATGATATGTTTATCATGAATATGTATTTGTTTGTATTGTGAGTTTAATGCCGTTGCCATTCTGTAAAATACAAGTTTGTGGAACTTGTACAAATACCCACCAAATACACTATTATTGCCTTGCCTTATATAGAAATAAGCAGATGACAAACTTTCCATCAGAAAAGTTACATAGTGCAGCTTTAACTATATTGTAGATACCACGATGATAATGACACTTTATTCAGATAATAGAATGTGATTTTCAACATTAAATTGTAGTATTGACCTTATATTTGTGCAATCCCTCAGTGATCCAGAGAGTTTCCATAGTGGTCTATGGGCGTGTACTTGTCTTTGTGGTCTTACTACTTGTTCTGATACAGCTCAAGATCATCCTAAAGCTATTTAGAAAATGTTCATTTCTGTTCTGTAAATGTGACTTTGTAGTATCAATATCTGCTCAAATGAGTATCTAGTTTCAATACTAGTTTTTGTATTGATTAATATCAGATTTTCAATACATTGAATAACTGTAATATGTTGTCTCTTCCAGCTTTTGGAGCTATGACTTGTGTTTACCCTCAGCTTGTCCCATCGCCTTACGACCACAACATGTTCAGTCTAGAGCCTTCAGAATTTATGTCTCGGATTTCACCAGACACCTGCAGCCCCCAAGACCCCATCTCCTCTCCGTGTTTACCTGCTATCAACTCTTTGATGCAACCCGACTTTGAAACCTACTCATGCCAGTTCACCGCCAGCTCCGCCCCTGCCCCTCTAAATGCCCCACCCGTCAACGATACCCCTTTTAAACTAGAGGATCTCCAGGTTTTTGGATGCTACCCAGGTGTTTCTGCGGGTTATCCCAAAGAAGCGATGTCCCCGGTTGGTTCTGACTATTACAGTAGCCCTGCCTCCACATCTACCCCCTCTACGCCAGGTTATTTGACCCAGCCGGTTTCGTTTTGGGATTCAGCATTTGACCCGTACTCACCCACTCCGGGATACTGGGGGATAGACGACACGGCAACATCGCATGCACCTTCGTTTTTCTCTTTCACTCCGGAGTCAATAGAGCAGTTTTCCCCAAGTTTCGGACAGTCTCATCGCAATATCCAAGATCGTGAGGCGTTTTGTTTACCCCATCCTCACGGCGCTTCTATGACATATCCCGCTATGGCGATGGAGCAGTGTAGCTTGGACGGTACTGAACAGCAAGAAGAAAGCTCCTCTCCCAAAATGAAAAACCCAAATGAAGGTTCGTGTGCAGTTTGTGGAGACAACGCTTCCTGTCAGCATTATGGAGTACGCACATGTGAGGGATGCAAAGGTTTTTTCAAGGTAAATAACTTGTTTAGAATGCTTTGGTTTCAGTTTTCTGTTACAGGTGCCATTTTTAGGACTTTTGATTGATTCACTGAAAAGCAAATTTCTCGAAAGCCATTCAAAAGAAATGTTTTTTAATTGTCTGTTGCTTTGGTAATGGTCCTGCTTTTTCCTCACTTACACTATCTTCTCTACTCCTCTGCATCCTTTTTTCATACCAACTAACTTCATAATATCCACCTATTCTGTTAAATTGTTAATTGTGATGCCAACATAACCTTTGTCTAACCCCACAGAGGACCGTACAGAAAAACTCCAAATACGTGTGTTTGGCCAATAAGGACTGCCCCGTGGACAAGAGGAGAAGAAACCGCTGCCAGTTCTGTCGCTTTCAGAAGTGCCTTGCCGTGGGGATGGTTAAAGAAGGTAAGTTGATGCACTGTGTAAAAATCAGATGACTAGAGTAAGCTAAAACCTAATATTTAGATCTGATTTATGGAGTGTGATAATATGGACACGAGAAATCAGACTAGCAAAAACACCTGGTGGCATAGGCCGGTTAATTCTTATTGTAACTTTTCTATTTGGAAGACGAAGTGCAATTCACTTTAAAATAATTCTTCCAATCTTTAACATTTTCTCTTTCAAATTTTAACTCTTTTTTTTGCATAATTTGCCTTATCTCCTTACAATTGGAAAGAAATCAGATTACTCACCATGAAGTCTAAATGCTATGTTTACATGCACATCAAATCTGAATATAATCTGATTTCTGGACACTTAAAATAATGTAAATGACATGCAAACCACAACATCTGATGTGAGCGGTCAGAAGGACCATGATGAGAAAGAAATATTGTCATTTATAATCTAATAATCAGATTTAGAGTGTGCATGAAACCACAACCACTGTTCTTCAGTAATCTTATAACTCCAGAAATTAGATACTGATCAGATTTTGGTGTGCATGTAAACATAACTTATGCTTAACTTTGATTAAACAGTTTGAATAGACCCAATACTAATTATACTTTAATGTTTGCAGTGGTGAGGACAGACAGTTTAAAAGGTCGCAGGGGTCGACTTCCTTCAAAGCCTAAAGTGGTCCCAGACACCCCCATGGCCCCCTCTCCCGTGAACATGATCGCCTCACTCGTCAGAGCGCACATCGACTCCAACCCCAGCGTCGGGAAACTGGACCATTCCAAGGTATATACAAATACATAAAGAAGTTTAGGTTTTTCTAATTCTTATTATGACTTGGGTTAGTGGGATAGTATCATGGAGCTATAGATAGCACCTGTGGTAAATATGTCTCATAGCTTTACATCAATTAAGTGGCAGCTTGTGGAAAAGAAAGCTGAGAAGAAAAAAAAAAAAAATACAGGAAGTTGTGGTGAGTTCTAAAGCTGAATACCTCTACCTATGTCATCAACACAGAATATTCCATCCAAAATGTAGGGACAATTTACACTCAAGAGGTCTATTCTTCATTTAACAAAATAAAGGTGTAAGTTATTGCTAGGGAACAGTTATAGAATTACCTCTAAGTATGTGACATAAGTATGTGTCCAACCAGGAAATAAAATTATATACGATTTTAAATATAATTATGTTAACTATATTTAAGTGAAATTATTAGCCTAACCTGTCACATGCACTTGAAATAACTAAAGGTTATATCCATGAGACATATGTGTAACCTGCCTTATTCTCTTCAGTATGACGACAGCAACACAGCGCCCCCTGTCAAAGCAGAGGCCAAACACGTGCAGCAGTTCTACACCCTCCTTGGCTCATCTGTGGAGGCGATCCAGACCTGGGCCCAAAGGATTCCAGGATTCACTGAGTTCTGCCCAGAAGACCAAGAGCTGCTCCTGGAGTCTGCATTTGTAGAGCTCTTCATCCTGCGCCTGGCCTTTCGGTGAGTGTAGATTTTATGAGGAGAGACAAATAAAGACCATCTAAAGTCCATCCATTTTATTCACAGCACATTGTGTACTGCATTAAAACAATACAAAAAACAACATGTTTCATAATTCAAATCAAATATAGTTCTTACAGAAAACAACTCAAACGCTAATTTATTCTTAATTACAAAAAAACATTGGACATGATGGTGAAATTGCGCAGGCTGTAATTTGGGGTTTTGGTTTTTGATGATCAGTTAGAAAACAGAATGAGCCTCACATTAGTCTCTCATTTTGGGTTGTCACTGAAATCCAGTTAGTTTAAACTTAAAAAGCACTGGCCACTGGCAACCCAGATTCGGTTGTGATTATAGTTTTTGCTTTTTAAGAAAGAAGTAAGAGCACAGGACATATATAGGTGAAGACTGACTGACGTTCATTTCTTTCAGGTCAAACCCAGACTTGGGGAAGCTGGTGTTCTGCAATGGACTGGTGCTTCATAAAACACAGTGTGTCGCAGCATTCGGCGACTGGATCGAATCTATCCTTGACTTTTCCCAAAGTCTTCATCGCATGAAGCTGGATGTCTCTTCTTTCTCCTGTCTCACAGCCCTTGTCATCATCACTGGTAAGGACTTTTGACTCAGTTTAGCCAGGGTCCATGTTATAAAAACAGGTTTTAAAACTGTAATTAAAGGCCATATACTCAATTGTTTCCATATATTTGAGCAAAATGTGTCTTACCCCAGTATAGATATATTGTATAAGTTAAAAATGAGTCAAAATGAGTCTGCTATGTGCTGTTTGTTTTAAATTATAAAGCATTTTACTGTCTGAGATTCAGGAGGTGCATGCATGCTAGTTGCTCTGAAAGTTCTGAAAAGTACTTAAATAAATTCACCTCAGTGAATAATTAGAATGTTCAGAATGCACGGTAAATGAGGAATAACTTTGGACCACTGCAAACAGTTTAAAATTACCTATTTCTGTTTTTCACATTTTAAGATCAATCAAATCAAGTACGACACGTTTAAATGTATATTTTGCAAGTAGAGTGTAAATCTTACAGTCCTAAATAATTCTTAAATATTTTTTTTCTCTGCAGATCGACTTGGGCTGAGGGACTCAAAGCGAATGGAGGACTTACAGAGCCAGCTGATCAGTTGCCTCAAGGATCACCTGTCTACCTGTGGACTGTCCCTGCCGCCCGGACACCTGTCACGGTTGCTAGGGAAACTGCCCGAGCTCAGGACTCTCTGTACTCAGGGACTTCAGCGAATCTTTTACCTCAAACTCGAAGATCTGGTCCCTCCTCCTCCGATCATCGAGAAAATTTTTATGAACACTCTTCCTTTTTAAAGCCCCACTGTGTAACTTTTTAAGCCAAGAAAAAGACTCAAATTAAAAGCATGCTTTTTCCATCATTTTTTATGTTTTTATTGCACTGCAAAACATAGAAAAACATGCATCCTTACTGAGCGGGCTTGCATCTCCACAACCCTGACTCTTACTTGACTGAAGGAAAGCTTCCTCATGCTTGTCTCCATGGAAATGTTATTCCTTTGGCTACAATATTCAGGAGTGTGGCATAAAACTCATCTATCTCCATGGAGAATGTTTCAAAGTAGGGTTTTAACTTTCTGTTTTCATGGAATGATGCAGATGATGCGCAACTTCCAGAAAGTTACAATGATGCTTTAAGAGACGATAAAAATGAAGAACAAAGGACAAATCGAACACATAAAGACTGAACCTTTTCAACCAACTGGGGGATACTGTAAAACAGTAAAAGACGACTGAAATGTCATGGACACTATGTGAATGTACTGAAGCAGCCTGTGGAGCAGCCTCTAAACAGCAGCTTTTCTGATGCAAAGGCACAAGCCAAGCCTTCTGACTGTAGGGGGCTTGGACCATCCTCACCTTCACATGACCTTTCCCTGACCCCACCCTGATGGCTCTCTGTGTTTACTGTATGGTGGTAAAATGTATGAACTGGGAAAAATAGTTGTAGTACGACAGTATTAGACAGTGGACGCTTCTTAAAGGGCCCATATTACACTATTTTCGTATCTGTTAGATATTAATGTTGCTTCCTTGTCACAAACATACCTGGAGTTGTGTCTTATTTCATTTACACTTTTACTTTTACCGACATTTGAATTTGAAATTTGAAATTTGAAATTTGAAATTTGAAATTTGAATTTGAATTTGAAAATTGCCACTTCATGACATCACATTTTGAGCTTTGGAGATGTAGACTAATAATAAAAGATTATATAAACGTGTGAATGAAACAAAACACAACTTTGATGATGTAACAACATTATAAAATGGCTTAAAGCTCCCAAGAGTCTGATGTAGTAACTTTAAAATAAGTGACTCTATAGCTCAAATGTTAGGCCACAAAAAAGTTACTGATAAAAATTGACCCCTAAAAATGTGATCTGATTGTAATTATTGTGACAGGCCTAGTATGAACTGCGTCGTTTGAGGGTTTTGTTTTACTGTTTCATGAAATGAGCAGCTAATTAACCCACGTCAGGTGGATTCACTGGTGCATTTGTGAATATGTCCATAAATGTTTTTGCACAATGTAAATATTTCTACCTTTTTAACTGAAAATAAAAGTTTACTCACACTTGATTTAAAGAGACATTTTGATATTAAAGATAAATTGTAGTGTCATAAATATTCCCTGAGGCTGTGATGCTAACAGTAAGCACGCTCTGTCTGAGGCTGTCTGAGCTTAATTTGAATGTATTTTGAGCAGAACAAACTGAGTGATTTAGAACAGCTGATTTGTCCCAGTAAAGTGTTTTCTGGGAGAGTTTTCAGACAGTCTAAAAACTTTTTGGCAGTGTTTGCTCTTGTGCACCATGGTAACTAGTGAACATTCTGGTATTACATATTCAAAGTAAATATAACTTTTATGAATAATAATTGTAGGGCTGATTTGTTCTTAATTACAAAAACATTAGACATGTTATAATTTGGTGTTTTGGTTCTCAACCCTCTTTTTTCAAACAACATCAAGTGAAGTTACACCGAGTGAATGACAAACTCAGGACAGTACAAACATACAAACATACATACCCTGTTTTGTATGTCACAAGCAAAGTTTAAATAACATTAGTGGCAGCAGGAAGGGTGCATAAAACGAGACAGGCAACGAAAGAGAAGCAAACACTTAATGCTTAATTATCTGATTCTTAGAGTAATTGATCAGAAAGAAGAATAAAAATAAAGGGTAGGCCCTGACTTAGGGAGCAGTTCTGTGGGTTTATTCACTGGCTGGTTCTTGGGTGGTGGGGGAGGCAGCAGGAGATTCTCTGAATGGACATGTTTTGTAACATGGACATGTTTCTTGCTAACTTGCTTTTGTGTGAACATTTTGTTGTGATATGTGTTGACCCAATATGATTATCCAATCACAAAGCAGAATGAGCTTCACATAAGCCTCACGTAAGTCTCATTTGTGTTGTCAGTTTCAATACTAAGTTAGTTCAAACCTTTCTCTGATCTGAATGGTCACTACTATCAATTTTAGTGCAGCCTCTGCAGCTCAGTGAGTGAATTCTAGAGGTACTGAGCGTTCACATGAGCCATGGCCTGTAAACTTGTATGTGTCTTTCAGATTCAGGTGTATGCACTGGCAGTCCAAATGTATTGATTGTAATACGTTTTTGAAATCTACAAGTGGTAACTTTTATTTGACTCTCCATCTCAAACAGTAGTACAACTCACTGTAGCTGCAAATCCTGAGTCAAGAGTCTATTTTTGGCACAAGTTACAAGATACTGTAAAATCCCTTGTTCACCTCCTCCCAGTTATGTCCCAGGCTCCTTTTAGCCTCTTGAATTCATTGCACCTCTGAAATCTACTCCATCGTATGGCATTGTACCAAATACACATCAGACTAATGTATATGTATATGCTACACTACTACTGCTACTGCAATATCATGTAACAACACTTAGTACTACTTTACTACAACACAGTCAGCAGAACTATGAACTATGAACTGGCCCACTGACTCATCCTGGAAAGTGCATCTGGTCTGATCCATGTTTTATATGTTGTTTCCTGTTCACAAACAGACCTGGAGTTGTGTTTTGTTTCATTCACACATGTTAAACACACAAACCCTGCATATTTAGGCTGAGTTCTTGTGATGTCAAGTGGCAATATAGGAAGAGCTCCACTGTGTTATTCCTTCAGAAAGTGTGTGGATTATTTCAGGCCTGGAATTGCCCATCTCTATTAAATAAAAGGCAAAGCAGGGAGCAACTTGAAAACTGCTATTAATAACACAGTTGCTCAAACATGTGTGAATGAAACAATGTCACAAACACAACTTATGGGTATGTTTTTGAGGAACTAACAACATTCTAACATGGCTAAAATCTCAAAGTCAAACTCAATATTACTAAATATAGGACTTTTAAAGTGTATGCGACACGTTTTCATGTTATTTTTTTGTTTGTGGGGAAAAAGTTGAAAAGAAAAGTTAAAAAAAATAGAGGAAGTTGTGGTGAGTCTTACCACTACCTACGTTATCAACACGGAAAATTTCATCCAAAATACAGGAACAATTTATGTACAAAGAAAGCATTATTCTAGCAGTTTAAACCTTAATTTAATTTAACTTTTACTTGTTATTAGTCGGAACATAACTAACTAAAAACTATTTGCTAAGACTAGTTAGATTGTGATTGTAATTTTATGTGTGAGAGTTTTGTTTAAGTGCACATATCTCTCCTGTTGTAGTTTCAACCAAGGTCAGACTGTGCTAAAATAAAGATCAAATTAAGTTTAACTTGGGTAACAGAACTTCTAACTGAGTAGTGCCTTCAGTTAGCTTCACAGCCCCAGGAAATGTTGATAAAATCAGATAAGATCCATGGGTTTGTTACACAGATGAAAAATTAGGAGTTACCATAGAGATTAACAAATTAATATTGCATCCCTTTAATTGTGAAAAACCCTCATAATTTCTCAGCTTCTATCAATATTTGTTATCGATATGGATGTGAGAATGATATTTTTTGGCTGCTCAATCAAAATTCTGTATGTACATTGCCAATGAAATCTGATACAAGGTTAAAGTTAAAGGCCATGGGTACATCACCTGCCTGTCACCATGGAGATGAGAGCTTTGTCTGGAGTTTTCCACAATATGCCATTAAACATATCTTGCACTTATTCAAATACAGGTGTTTTATTAAAAAAAACAGACCTATTTGCTTTTCTCCCCGGAGGAATAATTGATGCCATATCTTGGAACATTCTAAGCGAAGCAATAACATCTCCAGCTTTAAAGTTACACTGTGTAACTGGTGGAGAGTCCGCAACCCACACTTGTCTCTACGAAGAGATTATGTTGCCTAGAACAGTACGGCAATGGACTTTTATCTTCATGGAAACAAGCAAGCAAAGAAATACTAGACTTCTCAAGCTGCAGACTCCCACCAGAAAAGTTATACAATGCACCTTTGAATAAAGAAGTACAAATACTGAATAGGACAAAGCCAATGTCAACAAAACCAATGAAATATCTGACCATGAATTAGAATCATAAAATTAAAACAGATATTAATAGATACAAGATGACTAGATGTTTTGGACTTATGTAACAGGGAACAGGATAAAGTCACCATTACTCCGGTTACTCCATAAAGTGGACGAGGGAAAGCTGATGTCGATATGTTGCTGACTGAAGATTTTCCATTTAATGACAAACCAGTTTATTATTTACAGAAGTAACAGTTCAGTTGATGTAGAAGAATATTATTAAAGGTGCACTTAAGCAGAGGTAGGCAGTATTCAATTATATTTACTTTTTTCAGTAACCTTTTAAAGTGTATTTTTCTAGAAGCATACTTTTACTCTCATTAACAATGTGAAATGATTTGACCATTTGTGTTTTTGCACTAGTATTTGTTGTTCTTTGAAAATAGATTTTGTGCATTATTTACTGCTTTAATGTTCCAATAACTTAAAATAAATAGCAAAGCTTCTTGGCTGAGTGGCGAAACCTTCTCTCAGTAAGTCATTTCCTCTTTCATTTTATTTAAGTAGTACTTTTCTACAAAAAAAAATGCAAGATCTGATCTCAGCCAAGATACTATTATTTACTGGTCTTTACAATGTTTGAGCTTTTACTTATACAAACCTGTTCTGTATTTACTCGAGAGATAAATTACAACTACATAACACACCTAGATGAGTTTTGTCTCATATTATATTTTTGTTTAAAGGAAATAAATGCCATTTTCAGTCTGCACAAATTGATATTGGCACATGCTTAAAGCTATAGCCTAGTATTGAACTCTGTATTGGAAGTGAAAAGGCTGGATTGGTGAACCTCTATGTAACAGACCTATTCCAGGTCTAATTTAGGGCTAAACTGGGTCTAAATGTGAAGTACATCATTTCCACTGTAATTCTAAACAAGAAATGATCAAAAAGAGGACCAAATGTGGCCACTCTAAACCAAGACATAGGCCTCCTGAAAACTGTCCAAATACCACTTGAAGGAGCTGCAAGTTTCTAAAACACTGCACTAACCTAATGTATGAAAAAAATACTTATAGAAATACAATTAGTTAAATTGTTAGGCTACTCAAACGAAATCTTACTTGTACCCAGCTATGGTTCAAGGGCAAGTGTGTTATTGTGCAGTCATGTGGTGCCAGAGTAAACAGGAGGAAGGCTTCGGTTTCACTTCGAGGCGACAAACCCCTTAGACGTGCTCCAGACGCTTTGCCGTTTTAATGGGATCACGCCTCAATGCCTCCAGGGCTCCAGGGGGCAACACTGTTACATAACCGCCAGGCATCACACACAGGGAGAATCAAGGCTGGTGGGGAAAGACCACCTGTCCCTGTTTGGGCTGTCCTGACCTGCACACTCATTGAGGCCCCTGTCCTTCGTCCAACAGTTACTTAGGGAATGTGTCATTACATACATGAAATATTGAGATTTTTTTTTTCCACTGATCATGCATCTGTCATAATGCTGAAAGAGGTTAGTAAAGAAATTGATACACCGATTACACAGGGGGTGTTATACATGTATTTCTATGGTAGAATATTCATCAGTTACCATGGTGACACAATGCACGGATCAGCAAACACTGTCAGTAAGTTTTATGGAGCCTGTGATCAATGCAAAATTGTGATCAATACAAGACGTTTATGGTCCTGTTTAAGGGTTTTAGTTCCAGTTAAGTCAAGATTACAGTCTAATAAAGCCTGAGACAAAGCAAGAGTCCCGCTCCCTCCTGATGAAATCAGCAGCAATGTAGCAATAGCAGGTACTAATGTATAATTTAATCTAATTCTGCATGAGATGAATGAGGCAGTCATCCAAGTAGAGGGTGTGGGGACTAAAAAAAAGTTTACTAGTTTACCATTTTAATCACAAATCAGTATCATAAAACCACCACTTTAGCTCAAATTTAAAGACAAGACTGGGACTGCCAAATCGAATGATGTTTTAATTGATGTTTTGATGTTTTAAGAGAGAGGTCAGGGCTATTCAACAAACTTATATCAGGGTTCTATGAAGAAATGAGGCTGCCAATTTAAGACAACAGTGCCATCTAGCAGTCATGTAATAGAAGAACAAAGAAGAAAGAACAAAGTCCATCTCACAACAAATTCTCCCAGTCAACTGCCTCAGACTTGTGAACTTCTAGCATGTTTCCCCATCAGTATGGCTAATATACACACACGTAATTAGACTTTCCCTATCTAGATAAGCTACTGACCAGTTTCAGATCATAAAATGATTGATCTTTACATACAGAAATGTCCTAGACTTTAAAAAACAGGTAGATTTTAATAAAACATCCATAAACAATGGTTTTGTGCAGTTAGGCATGGAATAACAAAGCAAAACTCTCCAGCCCCATCAGTGTTATGTATCCAGTACTAAAATATAAAATAAAAACAAACACACCTTTACAAATAGTTTCAATTTAAACATTTTTGTGTCCTTTTACAAAGAGGATGCAGGATGCATTGAGTGCATACTGCAGCTTAGGGCTTGGTGCTCGGCCAGGGCAGGGTGTCGGGGACTCTGCAACTTGCTCCAAGATTATTCATGAGCCTCGTTTCTCGTCTACAGAATCAGAAAAGAAAACAAACATTACATTCAATCCTAGTTGTAGATGACAGCAAACAAACTTAAATCAGCCACACTTTTAACAGTGACCATGAAAACGATGAAAACGGACCACCTTAACTTCAGCATTTCATTCAACTATGTAGGTTTCAGGTTGTTTGGAAAAACAGTAACCAGAAGAGACCCACTAGTGAGAGAGCCAGGGATTCAAACCCAGGACCTTCTTGTTGTAAGGAGACAGTGCTAGACATAGTGTGTGACATTGTCACACAATGTCACACACTATGTCACACTTTCATTTGGATCACTAAAAGGAGTCACCCGAAGCCTGTTTGCAGAGGAGAGGCTTTACCTGACAGCAGTGTTTTCACCCCACACGAAACAAGCCACTTGATCCTCAGCTTCTAAAAGGGCACAGAAAATGCATTTTTCACAATCACATTTGAACATTAACACAATACAACAAAACATGTGAGAAAGGTGAAAAATGAAGATCCCACCTGCATCCCAGTCCTCCGTTAGGTTCGGATTTACCCATGTGCTGACTGGAATCTCCCAATGATTGCCATTTGTAACCACATCTGCAAACAGCAAAGCTTCATTTCATTACAGCCATTTTTATTACACCAGCAGAGGTGAATTCAGGACCATCTTGTAACTGTTCATTTCTATACAGACTGTACTGTTTGGGTTTAACTTTCTCTTCTATAAAAGGCATGCAGACAGTGTGCCAGCCCTATGGTGCCATCACTAATAATTACTCCTTAAGCGCATCTTGAAATTACACTCTATTTTACGTCCTGTGAGTGCAGTATTTTTTTCCCTTACTGAGTGTTTAGTAGTCTCAAGTGATTCTTAATGCTCAATTAAAGGCAATCACAATTTAATATGACCCTGTTGCTTTTCTATCACTCGCATTACGCATTCCTCGATTTACCTTAAATAAAAGCTCATTAGAAATAAGAGAAGAGGTTAGCTCGTCTCACCATCCACAGTGTCTACAGTTATCCGGTCTTCACAAGTCTCTGTGTGGTGGTTCAGCTCATGCTTCGGGACTAGATGATTAGCATTATATGGACAGGTTTTCAGCTCACTGGCCAGTTTGGGGTGATTCTAGAGAAAGAAGAAATAAAGAAAATATTCTGTCCTCATGATTGTCTTGTTGTGTGGTGTATAAAAATCATTATCATTATTTACATTGCAACTGCATATAGAAATTGATTGCAATGTCGATAACAAAAAATGCAATTTTGATATTTTAACTAAGCTGCTCATCCAATGAACTGTACAAACCTTGCGACATTTAATAAGGTGGTAAGGGAAACGACAGGCTCTGATTTGATGATTTTTATCAAAGGGGCATTGCAGAAGTCGATCAGGGTCAACGTTGCTCCTATCATCTGAAAAACAACAACAAATCAGTTATTAAAATGTATATCTGA
Organism: Scartelaos histophorus; assembly: GCA_000787155.1. Classification (NCBI taxonomy): domain Eukaryota; kingdom Metazoa; phylum Chordata; class Actinopteri; order Gobiiformes; family Gobiidae; genus Scartelaos; species Scartelaos histophorus. Next base: position 14,176 of record JACN01104785.1, read on the forward strand.
CATTCATTTATATTATGTTTTTACCAAATTCCTCTGCTGGTTGGTCTCTCCCAGCTGTAGCAATCCGAAGCGGTTCACTGGTGGTCCCAAATGTAATTGTATTCATTTTGCTTTTAATTTAACCCACTAGAAAAGCTAAATAAAAAATAAAATTAAAACAGTTTAAATGCAAATCATGAGTTGGTAAAAACACTGCGGTCAAGTGCAATGCAGAAGGTAGCACTGCGCCACAACTTTGGCAAACTTAAATGGTTGAAAACCAACTGCTCAAATGTAGTTTTAAGGTGTTATTTTTGCTGTACCCATTTAGATGCATGTATTTACTTCTCAAACTAACTATTTACACCTTGTAGAAGTTCACATAAGTCCCCTGTAATACATTAGCTATTGTTAGCATAGGTTGCTAAGGAAAGTTGCATTTAGCATAAAACACTCCAAATAATATGCCTTATTTTTCTTGGTAAAACATACACATTAGAAAGAGACTGTCTGTATTAGCTACTTAATAAGAACTTTACACGAACCCTTTCCGAGAAATGCTAGCTGAGCTCCAACTTTCGTCTTTTTTTTAAAACCACACCACGCCTTTTTCAAAAGCGTCTCACGGTCTCCACGTGAGATGCTCCATGGACGATTCAAACCAAAATATTTTTTATTTATAAAAAATATTCTTATTCATATTTATTTAAATCATAACATTATTATTTTGTTCAAAGTGTTTTTTATTGAGCACCTAACTATATTTTTTGACTCTGTGAAATAAGTGAAGGATCATCATATTTGATCTTATTAAAAACAGGTTGCTAGCTTATCAGGTTTAAAAAGATATTGTGACATTTTTTGTTGACAAAATTGATTTGATGCAGCTTACGTGGATCCAATTGGATTACTTGGATTAAAATTGTCTAACATTAATTGTCCTGTGTATTACGGTAAAATTCATATCTGTTTGTCTTGTATCCCTGACATTACGGTAACGCGGAAGCGCTTAGTTCAACATGGCGCTGTCCTGCTCTAGCCTCTGCGCTCACTTGTCTTTGGCCAGAATCTGTGGTTTCAGAATAAACAGGACAACTAACTGCCTTTATTCACCGTCTGTGTCCCGTCACTCTAGGTAATGCTCAAATCTGTAAAATTATTAAGATGTTTTATTCATTTGTTTCCTTTTTTCCACTGATATCCTTGAGCTAACTTTCGCTACATGCCTACACATCTGAAATCATATATTATATTATTTATTAACACTTCGATTGCACATTTTTAACTAAAACACATTGCATATTTCAGTGTATGTCCATAAAAAATCTAAAAATAACTGCTAAACACACAGTTTAAAGGTCATCTGCTGTCCTCTTGTATATTTTTAGGTTGACTCTTGGTAAACAATGCTACTCCACATCTAAAGTAAGGCGAGGTTTTGGTCGATATGTTTCTTCAAAGCTCAGTTCTGCCAACGCCAAATACGAAAGATTTCTTAAAAGGCGGTTCCCCCGTTTTTATCAGCTCCACCACACATTTGTTGAAGGTAATGGCCCAAGATTCATCTATATAGTACTCACAAAATTATTTTTCTCTCACAATGTCATTAATTGCAGAAGTGTATAGTTAAGATGCAGTTTAAGATGAAAGATAAAATTCACAATTATTCTGTCTTAATGCTCTGCTGTTTGATTGATGTCATAATATTTTGAGAGTAGAGTTGGCATCAATAGAAGTGACTTGGAGTGGCTATATCTATGCTGCAGAATTACATGTAATTTAAATGTTTTTAGATGATTAACAAGTTAACAAAACATAAATAAAGAGCAGAAACAGCAATGGTTCAAAAGAAAATCTAAAAACCACAGACAAAACGCAGACAACTCTTTGTTTTAGGGTTCAAGTTACTCTTTCGCGATGCAAATGAGGTGAGGGGGATCAAATCAAAGCTCCACAGTGAGCGGCTGCAGTACAAAGACCTGCCATACAGAGAAATGGAAAAACTCAGACAGGTGAGGCACAATTAATTGGATGTTAAAAACTGTGATTGTGCACTGAAATGCTTTTTTTTTTTTTCCTTTGTCAGTTCCGCAGAGATGTGATTAAATCTATCCCACTGGTGTTGATCTCCATCCCTCCATTTGCAAATTATCTAGTTTTCGTCTTGATGTAAGTTTCCAATCTAAATAATCTATATGTAATCAATATGTATGTTTAGTCAGTGACTAAAAAGCAATTTACTATATATAC